>CAUYPK010124255.1:0-26190 GCA_963574355.1 Loris lydekkerianus | reverse complement strand
AAAGTTATTTTGCTTTAAGAGATTAAAAGTCGATGATCACCCTCTTCTGGCTTGAAAAGTTTCAGCAGAGAGATCTGCAGTCATTCTAATATTCTTGCCTTTGTACGTAATGTTTTTCTTTCACCTGGCTGCTTTGAGAATTTTGTCCTTCATATTAACTTTAGTGAAACTAATTATGATATGCCTGGGGGATGACTTATTGGGGTTGAATCGTGCTGGGGTTCTGAAGCTGTCTGCTATCTGAATTTAAGAATCTCTAGGCATATCTTGAAAATTTTCTTTCATAATTTCATGCAGAAGGGCCTCTGTGTTCATCGAGGCCACTTCATCATTTTCCAAAATCCCAATTATTCATGTGTTGGTCTTCTTTTAATTTTCCCAGAGCTCTCTGAGAGAATGATCTGTTTTTGCTCTCCATTTCTCTTCCTCTTTGAGAGCTTGGGAGTGTTCAAAGGCTTTAACTTCAATGTCAGAAATCTTTTCTTCTGCTTGCTCCATTCTGTTGCTGAGGGATTCTATTGTACTTTTCATGTCTTTGAGAGCTGCAAATTCTTGCTTCAGTGTGTCTAAGTCTTTGGTGGTTTTGTCTTTAAATTTGTTAAATTATTGAGACAACTTTTGAATTTCTCCTCGAATTCCTAATTCCATTTTATTAATCTTATCTTCAATCCAAATTCTGAATTCGATTTCTGACATCTCAGCCAGTTGTTTATGAATGTGATCTTCAATTACATCTGCTGTATCTTTTCTTGGGGGGTTGATCTATTTTGGTTATTCACGTTACTAGAGTTTTTCCACTGATTCCGCCCCATGGTTATTTTACTCCCTTTGATTTTTCCACTGGGACTTTATCGAGGGCCTGTACAGTGCTGTGGCCTGAGAAACTGGGGCCCTGTCTGGTGTGGTGGGGCTCAGTGGTTCTGTCTTTTTTTCAACTGTTTTCTGTTCGACCCTAGTGTAACATTTACTCTGGGTTGAAGTCTCAGCTACAGGGAAAAACCAGCGGTTAAGTCACCTCGCCCGCCCACATCTGGCACCAATTAGAAAAGGAAAATCAAACCTTCCTTCAACTGCACACCCAGGGCACCACCTGAAAAGTCCTCAGTTTATTGGTTCAGTTAAGAAGGTCCAAATCAATTGTCTCAATCAGCACCTGTCTCAGGTGGGAGAGTTCAAGAGGTCTCTGGGGAGTGGATCACAGGGGTCTGGTGACTACTCTGATATGGCTTACTCCGGTGCTGCGTGGAGTGAGGAGGAGCCACCTAGCAAATAAATCAGTCTCAGAAGGTTGATGTCTGCTTCCCCTCTTTGCCACTCCTTCAGAGCCCGTCACTTGTATCTCTGCAGATGGCTGGCCCAGTTGCCTGTAGTGAACAGATACTCCAGGGGTTTTCACCTGCCTGAATCTCAAGGAAATCTGCTAGGCCTCTGCAGTCTGCCGTTATCTAGCAGGAGGAGGTGGGGCCTAACATCCTTGGGTGCTTGATGGAGGTGGGGGGGGCATTCACTCAGACTTAGCTCCGTCCTTGATTGATGTTTCTAACAGAACAGAACAGAATAGGACAACTTTGCGGAATTTTGTCTCTGTTTCTGTTAATATCGCCTGCAGAATACAGGCTGTTCTGAGTTCAAATGTCTTTGCTGGTGGAGGTTTGTGTTTGATTATCTCTCAGAGTAGGCCCTGACCTGGAAGCTTTCCGGGTTTGTGAGCAGTGGCAGGAAAATCCTTTTCTCACGGCTGGCCTCCTCTGGTTGCCCAGAGAGACAGGGGGTGTGACTTCAGAATATCTAGAAGTGAGCCATTTTGCTGTTAAAAAAAAAAAAAGGCTGTCAATCCGCCTCCAGGAACTGCTGCTCTGGTGTGGGCACCCAGCCCACCCTTCACTGACCAGCCACAGTTTCTGCTCTGTCCACACCCCTCGAGAGATCACCCAGAAATCAGGACTCCAGGAGGACAGGCCTCCGGATATGAGAGTGGGGGCAAAGGAGAGTGCTCCGAGCCCAGAGCTGCAGCCCACACAGTTTTGTGCCTGGCTGCAACACTGCCAGAAGACAGCTGCCACTCCGCGTCTCTGGGAACCACCGCTCTGGAGCAGTTCCCTTCTAGCCAACCGTGGTCTTTTCACTTCCGTGCCTCAGAGACAGCACAGCTCAGGGACTGAGCACCCCACAAGAAATCACCCCACAATCCAGACTTCTAGGGGGCAGGCCCCTAGATCCCTGAGTGGGAGTGAGAGGGAGTGCTGGGAGCTCAGCACTGGAAACGGGGAAGCTTCAGCTTCACTCAGTTTTATGCCTGGCCAAGGAGATCTACTGCACCGTGCTGCAGGAAAGTGCCGCTGAGACGTGACTCCCCTTCTTCTGAGTGCCCTCACCTCGCTCACGTGCCTCAGTGTAAGTGACTGGGGGCACTGTCCACTCCCGTGGAGAAATTACCCAAGAATCCGAACTCCTGGGGGACAGGCCCCCAGACCCCCGAGTGAGAGTGGGGAGGGAGCACTGGGAGCTCAGCACTTCAAACAGAGAAGCTACAGTTTCACTCAGTTTTATGCCTGGCCATATTGCTGCTCAGAGAGGGCTGGTGCACCCCACCACAGGGTAGTGCCACCGTGGCGCAACTCTTTCTCAGTTGAGTGCTCTCTCTCCTCACTCCCGTGCCTCAGAGTCAGCGCTGATCAGTCGCCGCTCCGGCTCTGTCCACACCCCACGATAACTCACCCAAGAATCCCAACTCCTGAGGGACAGACCTCCAGACCTCATTGTGAGTGGATGGGAGTGCTGGGTTGCCGTCAAAGATATTTAAAGTTTTATACAGTTTTATGCCTGGCAGGGGAGCACCATGGTATCCTAGTAGAAGAGGTAGGTCAAGTTTTTAGAAGGTTACTCCCATGAAGTGAAGTGGGAGGGCCTTTAATTTCTGCCCTTTTGTTTGTTTGTGGGGCTCTTGAGCCTGTCTTGTGGGGGAGGGGGGACTCCCGTCTGCTTGGTGATGGATTTTGTACCTTTTCTTGTGTCCTTGTGGTCTCAACTCACTTTAGTGATGTTGATGTCCATTCTTCAACCTTCTCTCTTGGTGCAGCTCGAATCCTCCAGGTTACTTACTAAATTTTTGTAAGGGTTAGGGTTAGGGTTAGGGTTAGGTTTAATACCACATAGCCCCAATCTTCTTGAACAAAAGATTGTATAATGGATTCTTCTTTTGTTATTCTTAGCTGTCTATGAGTAGATTGTAAAATTATAGAACTCAAGCTGTGGTCTGTGCCTTATAAATAAGCATACATAGATCCTTAGTAAAATCTTGAAAAGCTGCCTTAGTAAGCCAACCTCAGAAATAAAAAAGGAATAATATCCTTTAGAAATGTGAGATATCAGCAGTCTTCAATACATTCTTATAACTAGGATTGAAAGGTTGAAAGGGCTAAAATAGAGCTATGGGTGAAATCCCAAGACTATGGCTTCTGACATAAGATCCTGAAAAGCCTCTCCTAATGCCCCCCAAACATTCCTACTTTTGTCTCCTTTACTCTCTGGGTTGTCAGCGGTATATGAGTATACGGTCAGTAGCACATTGGCAAGATACACCAAAGCCAAAATGGAGATCCATATAGTACCCACAATCCCCTTATAGCTCTATTTATTATGTATCACTAAGGTAAATTATGCTGTTTTTATGAAAATATGTATATAAAAGAACACGTTACAGGAAAAAGCTTCAAAACATTCATTTAGGAAACAAATTTTTGATCATCTATAATATACAAGTCCAAATAAATGTTTGTAGTCTGACTATGTTATCCCAGAAAGAAAAAACATGGTTTAAATGATTGTGCTGCAGGAAAGCTTAAAAAAACACTTAATCTAGTCCAATCTTCTGATTTTATAAATGAAAAAAAAAAAAAATTCCAAAAGAGAATAAGTAACTTGTCCAAAAGACATACAACTTATAAAACAAGACCGTATTGTATTTAAGAATTTTGAGTCAGAGCGATCTAGGTTTAAATCCTGGCTTTTCCACTTATACCATTTTCACAGTTAAGACAATTAACCATAACCTTTAATATCATTTATATTTATTCACATTAACAATTTCTAAGTTTTCCAAAATGTATTTTTTAAAGTATTATAATCCAAAAATTATTTCAATTGATCTATAATAATTGTAGATATTTATGGGGTTTATGTGGTATTTTGATACATGCATACAATTCATAATGATCAAAAAAAAGGGTATTTCTATATACTTCACCTGAAACATTCATCAACTCTTGGTGTTTGGAACATTTCACATCTATTCTATATTGAAATATGCAATATATGGTTAACTATAGTCACCCTACTGTGCATTGAACACTAGAACTTATTCCTTCTAACTGTGTATGTACCCATCAACTAACTTATCTTCAAGCCCCATGCTAATAACATTCCCAGTCCTTGATAACTATCATCCTAATCTCTACCTTTATAAGGTCAACTTTTTTAGCTCACACATATAAGTGAAAACATGCAATACTTGTGAATCTGTGCCTGACTTATTTTACTTAATTAATGATCCCCAAGTTCCATCCATGTTACTACAAGTTACAGGATTTTATTCATTTAATGATTTAATAGTATTATGTATGTGCACACACACACAGGAATACTATTAAATCATAAAATGAATGAAATTGTACAAGATTTCATGGAATTTGTAGTAACATAGATGGAACTGGTTGATCTGCTATTCACAATGAAAAGATATGAAATCCACATAAGCTTCCATCAATGGATGAATGTATAATTTAATATATAATTTATATATATATATGTGTGTGTGTAAATATATATATATGTATATACATGCATACATAGGTATTATACATAAGCATGCATAGATCATTAAAATCTTAGAAAGCTGCCTGAGTAAGCCAACCTCAGAAATAAAAAAGATATAGAATCCACTTAAGTTTCCATCAATGAATGAATGTATAATTTAAATGTGATATACTATGTGTCACATGTACATATATGTGTATACACACACACACACACACACACACACACACACACAGATATATATCACATGTAAATTTTACATTCATCCACTGATGGAAACTTAGGTGGCTACCATACCTTTTCCTTTTTTATCATTATTTTTTTTTATTAAAATCATAACTTTGTACATTGATGCATTTATGGGGTTCAGGGTACTGCTTCGATATACAATGTGAAAAGCTTACGTTGAACTAAGTAACACATCCATCACAATTATACCCATTTATTAATAGTTTTGAAATGTACCATTGCATCATGCACATTAGGTGAGGACCCCCCAAATACTCTCCCTCCTCCCATATCCCCCTCCTCTCCCCTCTCTCTCCTCTTCTCTTCTACTTACTGGAGTATAGTTATGTTTTTCCATTTATATGAATGTGTAGGTGATTACATATTGATTTCATAATAGTATTGAGTACATTGGACAATTTTTTTCCATTCTTGAGATACTTTACTAAGAAGAATATGTTCCTGGTCCATCCAGCTAAACATAACAGATTTGAAGTCTCCATATTTTTATGGCTTCATAGTATTCCATGGTATACATATACCATAATTTGTCAATCCATTCATGGGTCAATGGGCACTAGGGCTGTTTCCATGTCTTGGCTATTATGAATTGGGCTGCAATAAACAATCTGGTGCAAATGTTTTTGTTGTAAAATAATTTTTAATCATCTGGGTATATACCTAGTAGAGGAATTTCAGGATAGAATGGTAGGTCTACTTTTAGTTCCTTGAGTATTCTCCAAACTTCTTTCCAAAAAGGTCGTATTAGCTTGCATTCCCACCAGCAGTGTCGAAGTGTTCCCTTCTCTCTGCATCCATGCCAACATCTGTAGTTTTGGGATTTTGTGATGTGAGCTAATCTTACTGGAGTTAGGTGATATCTGAAAGTGGTTTTGATTTGCATTTCTCTGATGATTAAGAATGATGAACATTTTTTCATGTGTTTGTAGGCCAACTTCATCAGAAAAGTTTCTATTCAAGTCTCTTGCCCATATAGAAATGGAGATATTTGTTTTGTTTTTTTTTTTTCCTTGTTGATTAGTTGGTTTTCTCTGGATTCTAGTTATAAGACCTTTGTTAGAAGCATAACCTGCCAAAACCATCTCCCATTCTGAAGGTTGTCTGATTTACTTACTGTGCTCTTGGCTATGCAGAAGCTTTTTAGTTTGATCAGATTCCAGTAATGTAGTTTTGGTGTTGCCTCAATTGGATGGGGGGGTCCTTCTCATAAAATATTCTCCCAGGCCAATTTCAAGTGTTTTCCCTGCACTCTCTTCTAGTATTTTTATAGTTTCATGTCTTACGTTTAAAAATTTTATCCAGTGAGAATCAATTTTTGTTAATGGTGAAAGGTGTGGGTCCAGTTTCAGTCTTCTACAGGTCGCCAGCCAGTTCACCCAGCAACCATTTGTTAAATTGGAAGTCTTTCTCCCACAAAATATTTTTGATAGGCTTATTGAAGATCAAATGACGATAAGTAGCTGGATTCATCTCTTGCTTCTCTATTCTGTTTCATAAATCTACTGCTCTGTTTTTGTGTGAGGACCATGGTGTTTTGATCACTATAGATTTATAGTATAGCCTGAAGTCTAGTAACATGATACCTTCTGGTTTGTTCTTATTCCTAAGTAATGCATTTGCTATTCAAGGTTTTTTTCTGATTTCATATAAAATGAAGTACTATTTTTTCAAGTTCTTTAAAGTATGACAATGGTGCTTTAATAGGGATTGCATTAAATCTGGGTAGTATGGACATTTTCACAATGTTGACTCTTCCCAGCAATGAGTATGGTATATTTTTTTCCATTTATTAACATCCTCAGCTATTTCTTTTCTCAGAGTTTTATAATCCTCTTTATATTTATACATATATATATAAATAAATAATTTATATATATATAAATAAATAATTTAGATATATATATATAAAAATAAATTTATATATATATATATATAAATAAATATATATATAAATTTATAAATATATAAATTTTCTCTATACATGTACATGTATTTATTTGGTTTCCACTTTTTGCCTTCACAAAATTAAAGAGGCTTAAAATTTAATAGCAATAACAATGTTTAATATAAGAACTAGAAACAAAAACCTCGTAAAGAACCAACAAAGATAAATACATTTGGAAATGAAATCAGATGATTGATGCAACGAAGTATTGAGCAATAATAATAATAATAATGCAAAAAAGTAATGTTCACCTTGTCAGAAAAATGCATGTCTATCATAGAATGCTTTGACTCTGAAGTTCAGTATGGAGTCATCAGTTAACTTCTTTTTTTTCCCCTAAGTCTCCAAAAATAGACAACGAATATTTATAAATCAAAATAGAAAATAATTTTAAAGACAGATCATACCAAATCTTATAGACAATAGAAAAAGAAGAAATACTTCAAAATTATTCTTCTTACAGAGATCTTTCACATCGTTTGTTAGGTAAATTTCCAAATATTTCATCTTCTTTGGCATTATTGTAAAAGAAATAGAGACCTTGACTATATTTTCAGCTTGACTATTGTTGGCATATATAAAAGCTACTTTCTTGGAAGTATTAATTTTGTATCCTGAGACACCAGTGTATTTCTTGATCACTTGTAAGAGTTTTAAAGTTGAGTCCCTGAAATTTTCCAGGTATAGAATCATATCATCAATGATGAGGGAGAGTTTCATCTCCTCTGACCCTATTTGGATACACTTGATCGCCTTCTCTTTACTGACTGTGATGGCTAAGACTTCCATTATTACGTTGAGTAGCAGTGGAGACAGTGGGTATCCTTTCCTCATTCCTCATCTGATTGTAAATGTTTTCAATATTACATCATTCAATATAATATTGGCTGTGGGTTTGCTATAGATGGCCTCTATTAGTTTAAGAAATGCCCCTTCTATGCCTTTCTTACGTGTTCTGATCATGAAAAGATGCTGGATATTATTAAAGGCCTTCTGTGTGTCAATTGAGAGAATCGTATGGTCTTTGTTTTTTTATTTTATTGATGTGATGCATTATATTTATAGATTTGCATATGTTAAACCAACCCTGTAACCCTGGTATAAAACCAACTTGATCATGGTGTATAATTTTTTTGATGTGTTGTTGAATTCTATTGGCTAAGATCTTATTGAATATTTTGGCATTATATTCATTAATGATATTGGTCTATAATTTTCTTTTTTTGTTGGATCCTTTCCTGGTGTGGGAATGAGAGTGATATTTGCTTCATAGAATGCATTGGGAAGTATTTCTTCCTTTTCTATGTTTTCAAAAATGTTGTATAAAACAGTACTAGTTCCTCTGTAAAAGTTTGATAGAATGTGGATGTGAAGCCATCTGGTCCTGCACTTTTCTTTTTGGGGAGATTTCATATTGTTGCTATGTCAGTGATTGATATAGGTCTATTCATGATTTCTAATTCTTCCTGGTTGAGTCTAGAAAGGTGCTGTGCTTCCATGTATTGGTCCATTTTTTCAGGTTTTCATATTTCTGGGAATAGAGATTTCTTAGTATTCATTAAGAATTTTTTGAATTTCTGAGTTGTCTGTTGTTATTTCTCCTTTATCATTTCTGATAGACGATATTAGAGATTTTACTTTTCTGTTTCTGGTTAGTTTGACCAAAGGTTTATCAATTTTGTTAATCTTTTCAAAAAACCAACTTATTGTTTCATTGATTTTTTGAATGATTCTTTTGTATTCAATTTCATTTAATTCTGCCCTAATTTTGGTTATTTCTTTTCTTTTGCTGGGTATGGGGTTGAAATATTCTTCCTTTTCTAGTTGCTTGAGCTGATCCATTAAGTTGTTAGCTTCCTTTCTTTGTGTTTTCTTGATGAAGGCTTACAATGCTGTAAATTTCCCTCTTAGGACTGCCTTTGTAGTATACCACAGGTTTTGATAATTTGTGTCTTCATTATCATTTCGGGCAAAAAATTTGGTGTTTTTTCTTAATCTTGTCTTTGACTCAGCTATCATTCAGCCTATGATTATTTAGTTTCCATGACTTTTTTTTGAATATGAACATTATTGTTGCTGTTGAGTTTAACTTTTATTCCATGGTGGTCTGAGAAGATACAAGGAATAATTTCTATACCTTTAAATTTTCTGAGGGTAGACTTGTGTCCTAGGATGTGATCTATTTTGGAGGATGACCCATGGGCTGATGAGAAGAATGCATATTCAGTTTTATTAGGGTGAAATTTTCTGTAGAGGTCTATAAATTCCATTTATTCTAGGGTCAGGTTTAAGTCTAATATTTCTTTGTTTAGTTTCTTCTTGGAGGATCTATCCAAAACTTTCAAAGGGGTGTTAGAATCTCAAACTATTATAGTACAGGAAGATATCAAGTTGGTCATATCCATTAGGGTCTGCTTTATAAATTGAGGGGCATTCTGGCAGGGTGCATAAATGTTAATTATAGAAATCTCTTCATGTTGAGTGTTTCCCTTGACAAGTATGTAGTAACCTTCTTTATCTTTATCTTTGTTTAAAGCCAATTGTATCTGCTACTAAAAATGCAACCCCTGCTTTTTTTCTGACTTCCATTTATCTGCATTATACAAGTCCACACCTTCACACTGAGTCTATTTTTATTCTTTAAGGTAAGGTGAGATTCTTGTATACAGTAGATATCCAGTCTGAGTTTATGTGTCCAGTCACCCAGCCTGTGCCTCTAGAGGATAATTTGAACTATTCACATTAATTGAGAGAATTGATAAGCCTGGTTGTGTTTTGTGTGTCATGATTCTCAGATATCCAGTGGACATTTTTAATCCTTTCACGACTGTGGAAGTTGGGTTTTGTTAAAAAATTTCTGGGTGAGTTTACTTTGGAGGTAGAACATTGCACTGCTCACTGTGGAGGATGAGTCTGAGAATATCCTGAAGAGCTGGTTCAGTTATGGCAAATTTCTTCAACATGTCTATGTGATTAAAGTATTTGATTTCTCTATCAAAAATGAAACTCAGTTTAGCTGGTTTTAGGATACTGGTCTGGAAGTTGTTTTGTTTTAGGATATTAAAGGTCAATAACCATCTTTTTCTGGCTTGAAATGTTTCAGCTAAGAGATCTAAGGTCATTCTGATATTTCTTCCTTTGTAGGTGATGCTTTTCTTACATCTGGATGCTTGTAAAATTTTCTTCTTTATCTTAAATTTGGCACAATTAATCACAATGTGTCTAGGAGTGGCTTTATTTGGACTGAGTCCTGCTGGGGTTCTGAAACTGTCCACTATCTAAAGTCCTGTAACATTTGCAATGCTTGGGAAATTCTCCTCCAAAATCTCTTGGAGTAGAGCATCTGTACTTTTAGGACTGTCCTCTTCCCTTTTGGGAATTACCATATGACAAACGTTTGATCTTTTGGAGTGATCCCACAACTTTCTCAGGGAATGATAGGTTTTTGATTTCCATTTATCTGCTTCTTTGAGTATTTGGGAACATTGAATAGCTTATCTTCAGTTTCAGAGATCTTTTCTTCTTTCTGGTCAAATCTATTACTAAGGGATTCTACTTTATTTTGGAGATTCTCAACTAACTTTTTTGTTTCTTTGAGCTCTGCTATCTCTTTTCTCATTATGTCCATATGTTTGGTGACTTTGTCTTTGAATTCATGAATTTCTTGAGACAACTTTAGAACTATTCTTTTGAATTCAATTTCTATCTTTACTTCCATTCTATTTATCTTATTTTCAATCCATATTCTGAATACTATTTCTGACATTTCAGCCAAGATGCATGGCATCTTCAGTTGTATCTCCTTTGCCATTTCTTGAGGGAATTGATCTACTCTGGTTATTCGTGTTTCCATAGTTCTTCTGTTGAGTCTGCGCCATGTTTATTTTCCACCGTTTGGTTATTAGAACTGGTAGGGTGAGATTGAATTGAGGTTCCCAGGTAGTAGTGATAGCACCTTAACGAAGCACTAGGCTTTGCAATTGTGGCTTATCTCATACAACCTTACAAAGGCCCCTTTCAGAGTTTTGGCCAGAAACTCTGAGGAGCTACTTGGTGAGATAGCACAAGCTAGCTCAGTTTTAATATCATCCCTCTACCCTATCCTAAGAAACCGCAGAATTAGGTTTAAATCTTGATGGAGAAGAGATACAAACAGCTGCAATACTCATCCCCCAACTTTCAGTTCTTTTCTGCTACAGAACTTCTAAGGTCAACCTCAGAATGTTCCTGAATGGACAGCCCCAGAAACGGGTTTAAATTAAATTGACTCAGGCAGTGCCAATCCTGCTCAACAGAGAGGTATTCAAGGATCTCCAACAGCACAATTGGAGCCAAGGATCCACACTCCCACCCACCAGACTCAGTTCACACTGTTGTATGCTTCTCTACTCACATGCCCAGTTGGAGCCAGGGGCCATGCCCCCACCCACCAATCTCAGTCCACACCCAACTAGCCTCTGCTTACCCAACCAGTTAGAGTCACGGGACCATGCCCGCACCTGCCAGTCTCAGTCCACTGCCTGGCAAGCATCTCTTTGCAGGCTCTGTTAGAGTCAGGGCACCACACTCCACCCACAGGTCTCAGTTCTCACCTGGTAAGCCTCTGCTCACTAGCCCTATTGGAGACAGGGACCATGCCCCAGCCCTTAGGTTTTGGTTCATACCCAGTTAGTCACTGCTCGAGGGTTCTGTTAGAATCAGGGGACCATGTCCTTGTTCTCAGGTCTCAGTCTACACATAGCAAGCCCCTGGTCACAGACCCAGCAGGGGCTGGGAACCAGCCTTATCTGCCAAACACAGTCCACACAGGGCAACCACTCTCCTGCTGTGGTGCCATCAGAGCCTGGGGTTCTTCACCCTGTCCCACCAGACGCAATTCAAACTGAGGGTCAGCACCTGTCCCACCAGACGCAATTCAAACTGAGGGTCAGCACCACCACTGGCCAGGCATAGTCATAACCAGGGGACTGATCCTCCTCCCACCAAGTGTCCCTTTATTCCCACACCCTCTTTCTTCTACAGTAGTCACAGTTTCTGTCCTGATGGTTGGCAGTCCATACTATGCCCTGATCTCTCAGGACAAGACCAAACACTCTGTGCTCTTCAGGGGGCAGAACTTCAGACCACCATGCAAGGGGGAAAGGGTGAACTGGGAGTTTGGGCTTGTGGGGGGAAATATCTGTTCAATTTTATGCCTGGCAGGGTAGTTTCTGGGTTCATAAGTGGGAACTCTATGGAGAAAGACACCTGGAGTTTAGTAGGTCTCTCCAGCTAGGTAAAATGAGAGGTCTTTTATTCCCTGCTCATTCGCAGGTAGCCTGCAGCAGGCCTTCTACTTGAAGGAGGGGTTTCCTGTCCCCTAGTCAAAAAGCTTTGTACCTGTAATTTGTTTTTTTTTTTTTTTTGTAATGCTCTTCCCTGGAGTTACAGCTTGCCAAACTTCTTTTTTGGCTCAGCTTCCCACCTTTGGATTCATAGATTTGGATTCCATTCAGTTTTTCTTCCTCTGCTCAGGAGACTCTGCCAAGGTTTGCTTCCAGTCGGCCATCTTCCCAGAATCCAGATTCTGTATCTTTTCATTGTGAATAGTGTTGCAATAAACATGGAAGTGCAGGGGTCTCTTTTATGTACTGATTTTCTTTCCTTTAGATAAATACCCAGTAGTGAGATTGTTGGGTCCTATAGTAGTTCTATTTTTGTTTTTTCAGAAACATCCATACTAAGCTAGGCATGGTAGCTCAGGCCTGTTAGTACTCTATGAGTCCGAGGAGGGTGGATTGATTGAGCTCAGGAGTTCAAGACCAACCTAAGCAAGAGCAAGACCCCATCTCTACAAATAGCCGGGCACTGTGGTGAGCACCTGTAGTCTCAAGTACTCGGGAGTCTGAGGTAAAAGAATCACTTGAGCCCAGGAGTTTGAGGTTGATGTGAGTTATGATGACACAACACTCCTCCCAGGGTGACTGAGTGAGACTCTATCTCAAAAAAAAAAAAAAAAAAAAAACAAAAAAAAACCCGAAGCATCTATACTGTTTTCCATAATAGCTACACTAATTTATATTTCCAACAGTGTATATAAGTTGCCATTTCTCTGCATTCTCTTCAAGACTTGTTTTTTTTTGTTTTGTTTTGTTTTTGTTTGTTTGTTTGTTTGTTTCTTTTTTTTTGGTTTTATGATAGTAGCCATTCTAACTGGAGTAAGATGATACAGTGATACCTCATTGTGGTTTTGATTTGCATTTCTCTGGTGGTTGATGATGCTAAGTATGTTTTCAAATACCTGTTTGCCATTTGCATGTTTTCTTTTGAGAACTGACTATTCAGATCTTTTTTCCTCTTTTAAATGGTATTATGTATTCTTAGCTACTGAGTTGCTTTTATATTTTGGATATTAATAGTTTTCTGGGTGTATAATTTGCAAATACATTTTTCCTATCTGTAGGTTGTTTATTCATTGTTTAGAATATCAGGGGTTCTCAAACTATGGCCTGTGGGCCAACATGCGGCAGTGTGATTGTATTTGTTCCCTTTTTTTTTTTTTTTAATTCAAAGTAAGATTTGTGCAGTGTGCATAGGAATTTGTTCAAAAAAAATTTTTAAAACTATAGTCCAGCCCTCCAATAGTCTGAGAGACAGTGAACTGGCCCCCTGTTTAAAAAGTTTGAGGACCCCTGGTATATCTTGCTGAGCAGAGCATTTTTTTTTTCTTTTCATTTGAGACATCACTATGTCAAACTTCATAGAGTGCTGTGGTGTCACAGTTAACAGCAACCTCAAACTCTTTGGCTTAAGTGATTCTCTTGCCTCAGCCTCCCAAGTAGCTGGGACTATAGGCACCTGCCACAATGCCTGACAATTTTTTTATTACAGTCTTTATTATTGTTTAGTTGGCCCGGGCTGGTTTTGAACCCATCAGCCTGGGTGTATGTGGCTGGCGCCTTGCTCAGTAAGCTACAGGCACCACCCAGGGTAGAACACTTCTAGTTTAATTTAGTCCAATGTGTTTATTTTAGTTGTAGTTGTAGTAGATTTTGGTGTGGGTCTTAGTCACAAATTCTTTGTCTAGGACAACATCAAGTACAGTTTATGTTAAGTTTTCTTCTAGAGCTTTTATGATTTTAAATATTACATTTAAGTCTTTAATGTACCTTGAGTTATTTTTTTGTTGTTGTTCGTTTGTTTGTTTAATTTGGTAATATATAGAGTCCAGTTTCCTTGTGCATATGGTAACCCAATTTTCATAGTACAATTTATTAAAAGGTGTCTTTTCCCCAGTGTATGATCCAGTAAGCTTTGTCAAAGATCAGTTAGCTGTAAATATATGGTTTAGGTCTGGGTTCTCTGTTTTGCTCCATCGATCTATGTATCTATTTTCATATCAGTTCCATGCTGCTTTAATCACTATAGCCTTAAAATATAAATTGAAATCAGGCAATGAGATGCCTCTAGACTTGTTTTTTTCATTGAATATTGCTTTGGATGTTGAGGGTATTTTTGGTTACATATGAATTTTAAGGTTGTTACATCTATTTCTGTAAAAAATATCATTTATCTTTTAATAGGAATTGCATGGAATCTGTAGATTGCTTTGAGTAGTGTGGTGATTTTAACAATGCTAATTCTTCCCATTCTTGCGCATGGAGTATTTTCCCATTTGTTTGTGTTCTCTTCAATTTCATTCATCAGGATTCTATACTTTTTCTTGTAGAGGTCTTGTACCTCATTGGTTAAATTTATTCCTAGAAAAAAATGTTTGTAACTATTGTAAATTAGACTGATTTTCCGATTTTTTTTCCATCTGGTTCATTATTTGTGTATAGAAATGCTACTAATATTTTGTTTTTGTATCTTGCAATGTTTCTAAATTCATTTAGCAGTTCTAAAAATATATATTTTTTGGTGGTCTTTAGGTTTTTTTTACAATTTCAACATATTAGGGAGCTAAAAATACTTTTCCTACATGGATACATTGTATAATTCTGAAGTCAGGGCTTTTAGTGTACCTGTCACCAGGGTAGTGTTCACTGAGATGATATTGTCTGCAAAGAGGAACAATTTGATTTATTCTTCTTTATTTTTCTTTTCTTTCTTTTTATTTTTTAGACAGAGTCTCACTTTATTGACCTAAGTAGAGTGCTGTGGCATCACACTGCTCACAGCAACCTCCAACTCCTGGGCTTAGGCGATTCTCTTGCCTCAGCCTCCCAGTAGCTGGGACTACATGTGCTGCCACAATGCCCAGCTATTTTTTTGTTGCAGTATGGTTGGGTTTGAACCCGCCACACTCAGTATATGGGGCCGGTGCCCTACCCACTGAGCCACAGGCACTGCACTACTCTTCTTTTTTTGCCTGATAGTTCTGGCTAGGAATTCCAGTACTATGATGAATAGCAGTGGTAAAAGTGGGCATCCTTCTCTTGTTCCAGTTCTTAGAGGTAAGTACTTCAGCTTTTTCCAATATAGTAAGATACTCTGTGTGTTTGTCACATGTGGCTTTACCATGTTGAAGTAATTTAATCCTATACTTTGTTGAGAGTTTGTTGTTGTTGTTGTTTGTTTGTTTTTTGGTTGTTGTTGTTGTTGCAGTTTTTGGCCAGGGCTGAGTTTGAACATGCCACCTCCAGTATATGGGGCCTGTGCCCTACTCCTTGAGCTACAGGCACCGCACACAAGTAGAAATTTAAGTAAAGATTGGTGAGCCATTTCCATCACCCTTCTACTGTTAAGACTTGTCTTAAAATTTTTTAAAGCTTTTTTATGTCCATTAATAAACTAAATACTCTAACATGACATGCAATTTCTATTTCATCCTGGTTGTCCTGTCTTCTCAGAAAGGATGTGTCAACTGAAAGCCTCTGGCCAGGGTACACCCTGGTGTGGCTTGAAGTGCCTCCCTAGAAGGAATGTGGATGGATTGCCCTTGAGGTGGCAAAGAAGTTTTCTTTTTGCTGTCTCTCTTTTCACAAGAGACAGTCGCCCATGCTAATCTGTTTTTGTGGCTCTGTGTTCATTAGACTTTAAAGTTAGTCTTTAAAGTCTTTGTCTGACCACCCCCAAACCCACTGTTGATAGCTCCATTAAGGTGATATCTCATTGTGGTTTTAATTTGCATTTTCCTGATGACTAGTTATGTTGTGGATTTGTTTTGTGTGCTTGTTTGGCTTTTTTTTTTTTTTTTTGCTGTTTTATGGCCAGGGCCCAGATTTGAACCTGCCACCCCCAGCCCTGGCATATGGGGCCAGAGGCCCTTGAGCCACAGGCACCACCCACTTTTCTATCTTCTTTAAAATCTTCTATTCATATGTTTTTCCCACATTTTGAAGGGGTCTTTTCATTTTTTCATGCAGATTGCTTGAATTTTTTTGTAGATTCTGGTTATTAAACCTTTACTAAATACATATCTTGCAAATATTTTCTCCTATTCTGTAGGTTGTTTATATGCTCCATTGATTGTTTACTTTGCTTTGCAGAACTTTTTGATTTAATCAAGTCAAACGTTCTATGAAGCTAGTGTATGATGCTCCATGATAATATCAATGTACACAGCTATGATTTAATAATAAAAAAAGAAATAAAAAAAATCAAGTCCCATGTATTTACTTTTTACTGTTGTAATTATTTGCCTAGGCTAATATCAGGAAGAGTTTTTCCACCATTTATTTTTCTAGAAGTATTACAGTTTCAGTCCTTACATTTAAGCTTTCATGCATCTTGAATTTTGTCAGTGGAGTGATATATAGATCCTGTTTTATTCTTCTGCATGGAGATATCCAATTTTCCCACCACCACTTACAGAACAGAAATTCTTTTTCCCGGTGACAGTTTTGTCCAAAATCAGATGGCTGTATGTGGATGGTTTTATAGACTTTTCTGTTTTGTCCTATTGTTCTACATCTCTATTTTTGTGTGCAACCCATGTTTTTTAATTACTATAGTCATAAGTTATAGTTTGAATTCTGTTACCATGATGTTTCCAGATATGTTCCTTTTGCTTAAGATTTTTTAGCTATTTCAGCTCTTTTCTGTTTCCAAACAAAGTGTAGAATTGTTTTTTATAGTTCCGTGAAATATGATGTTGGTATTTTGGTGGGTATTGTAATGAATTTATAAAACACTTTGGGTAATACAGACATTTAATCAAATTGCATTCTATTGAATCCCCCCAGTTTGCTCTCTCCTGCCAAATCTACCATTGAGGTTAGGAAATTTTGCTAAATTTCACTGGTCTACTCCAAAAAAAATTATTATTAGAAATATCATTTTCAGGCTTGGCCTCTGTGGCTCAAGCAGCTAAGGCGCCAGCCACATATATCTGAGCTGGCCGGTTCAAATCCATCCCAGGCCCATCAAACAACAATGATGGCTGTAACCAAAAAATAGCTCGGCGTTGTGGTGGGCGCCTGTAGTCCCAGCTACTTGGGAGGTGGAGGTAGAAGAATCGCTTGAGCCCATGAGTTGGAGGTTGCTGTGAGCTATAATGCCATGACACTCTACCCAGGGCGACAGCTTGAGGCTCTGTCTCAAAACAAGAAAAAAAAAAAAAAAACTATCATTTTCAGATAGAATTAAGTTAGATGACACATGGTGTCTTATGACTTTAAAAATATGTCACTCGGCACTCCTCAATGGCATTAGATAGTGCATATTCAGCTTGATGTCTAGCATAGTTTCCTTTAATTTGTAGGGATTCAATCTTTGTTGAGTTAAACTAAGATAGATTTTATCAAACTGTTTAATTTCACATAACACACTCACCATGGAGAAAATTAATGGCAGTCTTTATCCAAAAATAATTTTTAAAATCAATCAATTAAAAAATCATCACCAAAGTTACTGAAGTTAAGATAAATTTTTATTGATAATACTACTAATTCCTTATTGTGTGAAAGCCCCGATGTTGCATAGGGTAGAACTTGCTTTTTGAAATTGTATAAAATAAAGAGGACTACATGCTTTCTTTGTGGCAAGTAGCAAGTAGCTTTATTTCTCTCCAGCTTATATAGCCATCTCTGCATGTACACACTGTTTAATCAATAGTCACGCAAATACATTGTAAAAACTGAATACCTTTTTTTCTAGTATTCAAAAGTCTACTGATTAGCTAGTATACAGTCTTCTTTGTTTTTTACTTTACCTAAAGTAACTTTCAAGGAGAAACATGCCGTCAGTTGTCTACCGACACTTTGATAAAATCACTGACAACAATGGAAGGAGGAAAGCTGCTTGAATGCTTGTTCTTTGAAACTTCTTCCCATCTGAAGGCAGTAAATTTTATCTTAAAGAACACAGTCTGGAGATTCCTAAGACATACTGCTGACTTGCTTGCAAGCCCCAGCCCCCAGCCAGTCTTTGATCACGGGAATTTTACCTCCTATGTGTCAAGATTCACAGGCTTTTGGGGGTTATGCCCTGGTCCTTCTAGAATGTGTAAAATAAGACTTTTTACCTGCTCACTTTCAGACTGGCAGAGCCAAAGACATATAGGCTTTATGCCTATAATCCCTTGTTTTCATTTACAATGGAAAATTTTCATAAACAAATAAGGGTGATCATGTGACATGAAAGTAGATAATGCTAAGTATCTTTTGCTTTCATTCCAACTTTTTTTGGTAAATTAATATGTGAAAATTTTTAAGTAAAAATCTTATTTTCAAGATTTGGAGTCCATGAAGTTTTTTCTTTCTTTCTTTTTTTTTTTTTTTTCTAATATTCAGTTAATATGAGGTTACGTACAATTAGGTTATATTATTTGCATTTGTAAGGTAAAGTCCAAAGTCTGAGTTATAGTTCAGGCCTTCACCCAGAAAGTGTGCCATATGCCCCTACATCATACCTAAAAGATGGGTTTGGTAGAAAAGGCCAGTCTGGCAGGATTACTTGAACTTGTGTACTTGTCAGGTTACGATGGGAGAACCTGGGCAAGTGAATGATTTTAAACAGAGCCCAGTGGCTGGAATTGAGCCACTGGGATGAGCAGAGGTAGTATTGTGTGGCTGCTGGCAGGGTGCTGCTATTGTGGAAGAATGCCCAGTAGGAACAGACTGCAAGGTCCTAGTGCCAGGCTGGTTCTGGAATGCCTGATGAGCTGTGTAGCTACCTATGATGAGACTCAAGAAAAACCTGCTTTTCTGGGAATACTGTTTTGTGGCCAACAGGCACTGATTGGAAAGGTTGAGACATATCTCTTAAATAGTCTGACTAGAACTTCAGGCTCCCAACTATGTGAGGATTAAGGGCAAATAAATCATGAAGACAGGACTAGGTCACATCAGCAAGTAGATAGTGGCTTCCAGCTTGAATCTTTTATAGCCATACCACTATCATGATTAGCATCTCCTAAAGACAGAATATTACCTGTTCTCCAGGTAATACGTTGCAATATATACATATTTTTTTCTATGTGTTTTCAATTTACCCCATAGGCTTTTATTTTGTTTGTTTGTTTTGTTTTTGCATTTTCAAATTTATTGTTTCTTTCTTCAATAGCAAAGATCCATTTTAGCTACATTTTTTTTTCCTGCTCCTTTTAATCTTTTTTTCCCAATTTTATTCCATAGGGCTTTTCTTTTTTATTTAAATTTTAAATAAATTATAACTGTATACATTTATGGTGTATGATGTGATGATTTTATATACAATGTGGAATACTTAAATCAAACTAATTAACATAATCATCATATCAGTTACTTATGTTTTCTACTAAGATGTCTATAATTTAATCTTAGTTATTTTGAAATATACCATGCTTTGTGCACATTAGATGAGATTCACCAAATGCCCTCCCTCCTATGACCATTAGTCCTTGCCTCTCACTCTTCCCCCTTACTAGACTATATATGTGTTTTATTATTTTTATGAATGTGTAAGTGTTTATAGATTGGTTTCATATTAGTATTGAGTATGTTGGGTATTTTTTCTGCATTCTTGAGATACTTTACCAAGAAGAATGTGTTTCAACTCCATCCAAATAACAACAAAAGGTGTAAAGTCTTCATTATTTCTTATGGCTAAATAGTACACCATGGTAATTATGTACCACAGTTTGCTGATCCATTCAGGGGTTAATGGGAATTTGGGTTGTTTCCATGACTTGGCAATTATGAATTTAGCAGCAATGAACATTCTGCTTCAAATGTCTTTATAATAAAATTATTTTTGTTCTTCTGTATAGATACCTTGTAATGGGATTGTGGGATTAAACAGAAGGTCAACTTTTAGTTCCTTGAGGATTCTCCATACTTCTTTCCATAAAGGATGTATTAGTTTACAATCCAACCAGCAGAGTAGAAGTATTCTCTTCTTTCTACATCCATGCCAGCATCTTCAGCTTTCAGACTTTGTGATGTAGCCTGCTCTCACTGGGGTTAGGTGATATATCAGGGTGCTTTTGATTTACATTTTTCTGACAATCAGGAATGTCAGGTACAGCTTATATCATTTAACCAAGCAAGCCCTCAGAGTCTCTGGCTGCAACTATGAAAGGAACATTTGTAAAGTCATAATTACAAACCCCAGCTCATTCATAAAGGGGTGGTTAGCTTCAGTTCCTGGGGCCCCAAATACACTCACCCCACCAGATTTAATAGCAGATAATACACTTGTGAAGGAAACAGTGGAAGAACTATGGCAACATGAATAATCAGAGTAGATCAACTCCCTATAATGGCTGAATTGTCAGAAATAGAATTCATAATATGGATGGCAATTAAGATGAATACAGTGGAGGAAAAGATGTAAAAAGATATCCCAAAGGAGTTCAAATGTTTGTTCAAGAAATTAATGAGCAAAGATATAGCAGAACTTCAGGAAGTAAAAAGGGTATTCAAGGAGCTTCAAAATACAGTAGAGTCCCTCATAATAGAGTTGAGCAGGCAAAAGAAATAATTTCAGAAGTTGAATACAAAGCTTTTTAATGATCCCAAGCATTCAAAGAGGCAGAAAAAAAAGAATAAAAAGAACAAAACATTCCCTGAAAGAGTGGTGGGATCATTCAAAAAGATCAAATATCTGAATTATAGGTGTTCTTGAAGAACAAGAGAGTGGACCTATAGGCACAGATGCTGTACTCCAAGATATTATGGAGAAAAATTCCCCAAGCATTGCAAGAGATACAGAAGTTCAGATAATAGATAGTTTCAAAACCACAGCATAAATCATTTAAATTAAAGCATCTCCTAGACACATTATAATTAAGTTTGCCAAAGTTAATATGAAGGAGATAATCCTGCAAGAAGCCAGGCATGGTAAAAGTATTATATGCAAAGGAAAAAATATCAGTATGACCACAAATCTTTCAACCAAAACTTTTCAATCCAAAATAGGATGGTCATTTACTGTCAACCTTCTGAAACAAAACAACTTGGGATACAGCCCAGGATCCTGTATCCAGCTAAACTGAGTTTTATTTGTGATAGAGAATTCAAATCCTTTACTAACATCCATATGTTAAGGAAAGTTGCAATTAATAGACTAGATATCCTGGAAAAATAACTAGAATGTACAGAGAACTCAAATTAATCAATCAATCACTCAATCAATAAATGCCCATTTTTTTATATTCACAGAACAAAAGATGAACTCAACAGCAACAGAAATCTTCATGCTCAAACAAATTGATGGAAACTAAATAACCTTAGGCTGAATGATAGCTGGGTCAAAGATGAGGGTAAGAAGGAAGTCATCAGATTTTTGGAACAAAATGATAATCAAAACACAAATATCACCTTGATCCCCAAACCAGAAAAGGACACCAAAAAAAGAAAGAAAATTATAGACCAATATCATTAATGAATATCAATGCAAAAATATTCAATAAGATCCTAGCAAACAGAATTCATTGACACATCAAAAAAATTATCTGCTACAATTAAGTTGGATTTATTCAAGGGTTACAACATTGATTGAAAATATGTAAATCTATAACTATAATATACCACATAATTAAAATAAAAACAAACACCATATGATTCTGTCAATTGATGAAGAAAAAGCTTTTGATAGTATTCAGCATTATTTCATGAGTAGAACACATAAGAAAATAGGATCAGATGGGACATTTCTTAAACTGATAGAGGCTATCTACAGCAGCTGACAATCAATATAATATTAAATGGGGGTAAAATTGAAAATATTTCCCCTAAGATCTGGAAGTAGACAAAGATGCCCATTGTCAGCACTGCTACTCAACAGAGTAATGGAAGTCCTAGCGGTCACAATCAGGAAAGAGAAGAGGATCAATAGTATTCAAATGGGGTCAGAGGAGGTCAAATGCTCGCTTTTTGTGGATGAGATGACCTTACACCTGGAAAACCCAGAGACTCAATTACAAAGCTCTTAGAGTTGATCAAGGAATACTGCAGCATCTCAGGATACAAGATCAATACTTACAAATCAGTAGCTTTTGTATATGCCACCTATAGGCAAGCTGAAAATATAGTCAAGGACTCTATTCCTTTTACAATAGTGCCAAAGAAGATGAAATATGTGGGAATTTATCTAAAAAAGGGCATGAAATATCTCTATAAAGAAAATTATGAAACTGAGAAAAGAAATAGCTGAAGATGTTAACAAATGGAAGAATGTACCATGCTCATGTTTGGGAATAATCAACATGTCTATATTACCCAAAGCAATCTACAAATTTAATTCAATCCCTATTAAGGCACCATCATCATACTTTAAAGAGTTTGAAAAAAAATAGTGCTTCATTTTATGTGGAATCAGAAAGAAAAAAAAAAACTTCAAATAGCAAAGACACTACTCAGAAATAAAAACAAATCAAGAGCCATCACGTTACTAGACTTCAGGTTATACTACAAATCTATAGTGATCAAAACAGCATGCTACTGGCACAAAAGTAGAGATGTAGATATATGGAATAGAATAGAAAATATAGAAATGAACTTAGCCAATTATCATCATTTGATTTTTGATAATTCTAACAAAAACATACATTGGGAAATTATTTCCTATTTAACAAATGGTGCTGGAAGAACTAGCTAGCAACCTGTAGATGATTGAAATTGAATTCTCACCATTCGCCACTAAGAAAATTAGATTATCACTGGATAAAAGATTTAAATTGAAGACATAAAACTATAAAAAATACTGGGAGAGAGTGCAGGGAAAATGCTTCAAGATATTGGCCTGGGAAAATATTTTATGAGGAGAAAACCCCCCTGGCAATAGAAGCAATACCAAAAAATATATTCCTGGGATCTGATCAAGCTAAAGAGCTTCTGAATAGCCTAACAGCACTGTAAGTAAAGCAAACAGACAGCCTTCAGAATGGAAGAAGGTGTTTGCAAGTTATGCTTCTGACAAAGGTCTGATAACTAGAATGTACAGAGAACTCAAATTAATCAATAAAGAAAGAACAAACAACCCCATTTCTTTATGGGCAAGACACTTAAACAGAAACTTCTCTGAAGATGACAAGCAAAAGGCAAAAAAAAAAAAAAAAAAACATGAAAACATGCTCATCATCTTTAATCATTAGAGAAATGTAAATCAAAACCAATTTGGGATATCACCTAAATTAATTAAGATTAGGCCACATCAAAAAATCCCAAAACTACAGATGTTGGCATGGATGTAGAGAGAAGGAAACACTTGTACACTACTGGTGTGTTTGAAAACTAACACAGACTTTTTGGAAAGAAGAAAAGAGAATCCTTAAGGATTGTAAAAGTTGACCTACTGTTTGATCCTGCAATTCCACTACTAGGTTTCTACCCAGGTGAACAAAAATCATTTTACCATAAAGACATCTGCACCAATGTGTATTGCAGCCCAATTCATAATTGCCAAGTCTTAGAAGCAACCCAAATGCTCATCAGTCCATGAATGCATTAAAAAATTATGGTATGAATATACTGTGGAATACTATGCAGCTATATAAAGGTGGAGACTTGATATCTTTTATGTTTATGTGAATGAAGCTGGAACACATTCTTCATAGTAAAGTATCTCATGAATGAAAAAAAAAAAGTATCGAATGTACTCAATACTATTGTGAAAACAATATATAATCACTTAAACATTCATATGAATGATAAAACACAAATGTAGTCCAGAAAGTAGGAGAGCAGAGGATAGGGGCAGGGGAAGGTGAGTTAAGGGAGGGTATTTGGTGGGATCTCACCTAATGTGCACAATGCACTTGTACATTTCCGAATAACTAAGAGGATATTATAAATGTCTTACTATGAAAAATAAGTAAGTGAGGTGATGGTTATGTTAATCTGTTTGATTTAAGCATTCCACATTGTCTATCAAATCATAACATTGTACTCCATAAATGGATACAGTTACGATTTTTTTTTTTGAGACAGAGTCTCACTATGTCGCCCTCAGTAGAGTGCTATGGCACCACAGCTCACAGCAACCTCAAACTCTTGTCCTAAAGTAATTCTCTTGCCTCAGGCTCCCAAGTAGCTGGGACTACAGGCGCCCACCAGAACGCACAGCTAGTTTTTGGTTGCAGGTTTCATTGTTGTTTAGCAGGCTGGGGCCGGGCTTGAACCCGCCTGCTTCAGTGTATGTGGTCAGCCCCCTACTCACTGAGCTATGGATGCTGAGCCTACAGTTATGATTTAATAAAAACTAAGTTAAAAATAAATAAATAAAACAAAATTAAATCAGAAATAAATGAAATTAAAAACAAAAGAATCATTTATAAAATTAATGAAACAAAATTTGGGATTTCCAAAAGATAAATAAAATTGATAAAACATTGGCCAGATTCACAAGAAATAGAAAATTAAAATCTCTAATAACTTCAATCAGAAATAAAAAGGGAAAAATAACAACTGATTCCACAGAGATACAACAACAGATCTGTTATGACTATTACCAAAAATTCTATGCACAATCATTTGACAATGTGGAAAACATGGACAAATACCCAGAATCACGCCATTCCCCAGATTTAACTAGGAAGAAATAGACTGAACAGTCCAATATCAAGCACTGTGATTGAAGAAACAATAAAAAAACTTCCAAAAAGAAAAAGCCTTCAGCTCAGCACCTGTAGCTCAGCAGCAAAGGGCCTGCCAAACAACAATGACAGGCCCAGGCCTGCCAAACAACAATGACAACTGCAATCAAAAACTAACAGGCATTGTGAGGGGTGTTTTTAGTCACAGCTACTTGTGAGGCTGAGGCAAGAGAATTGCTTAAGCCCAAGAGTGTAGGATAATATTTAGAAATAAACATATCCTATATCAAGCACACAAAGTAAATTCAGTGTGAGTTTAAAATGACTTGCTTTTCTTCCAGAGGCTTAAGAGATCTGGACCCTTCTGGGTTACTCGCAGAGATAGGATTTTTTGGAGTTGTAAAATTCCTTAGACCTTTTCTCTGAAGCTGTACACCCCGTGAGGCCTAAGATCAAAGGGCATGCCACCCTTCCTCAGAGATACGGGCCAGAGGGTTGACATATGTTAACAACATATTGTCAGAGGTCTATAGATGCTCTGCCCTGAAGGAAGGACATAGTCATTACTTCATACTGAGTAAACTGAGTGAATGCTTGAAGATATTCTTCTATTAAATCTGTTCCCCTGTGGCTACTTCCATCTTGGTGTTCTGCTTGGAAATTAGTCAATGTTTAGAAGAAGAGGTTTACTACAAAGTGATTGTATTGATATGATAACAAAATATTTCCTTTCATGTTAAATTTCAAATAGGTAAAAGAAGATAATGATGAGACTAACAGATAATAGATTAAGTGTGTACGTGACTGGAAAAGTATAAAATCTAAGCTTGGAATAAAGTATTTTGCTATAGCCATCCCACGGTGTATAGTCTGTTTCTTGACTTAACAATTACAGGAGTGAGTTTACACCCACAGCAAAGCTGTTGTTCGTTCGCGTCTCTGGTCACGCAACATATTGGCATAGTCGGCAGGATTAGGGGATCGTGAAGGAGCAGAAAGACTTTCTGGACGCCGGGCTGGAGGACGGCCGCCTCCGCAATGACACTCAGAGAAATCTTCACTGAAGCCGTTTGAGGTAAGCTTGAGAACCCTGTAACTGGGATGGTGCAATTGCCACGCAGAGTACGTAGGACGTCTCCAGCAAAACAAGAAACATGGGAGGGAATAGTATGAGTCTTCAGCTCTCTTCCTCTTTGTAGGACCAGTATACTGCCCTCTTAAAAACTGATTTCTACCACTAAAA
>CAUYPK010124253.1:0-98830 GCA_963574355.1 Loris lydekkerianus | reverse complement strand
CGGTGATGGTGGATCTGGAAAACCAAGACCAAAAAGGGACATATTCTTCATAGTAAAGTATCTCAAGAATGGAAGAAAAAGTATCCAATGTACTCAGCCCTACTATGAAACTAATTTATGGCTTTCACATGAAAGCTATAATCCAGTTATTTCCTAAGAATTGGGGGATGGGGGAAAGGGAGGGGTGGGAGGGTGGAAGTGGGTGGAGTAGGGTGATTACACCTGCAGTGCATTTTACAAGGGTACATGTGAAACATAGTAAATGTAGAATGTAAATGTCTTAACACAATAACTAAAAAAATGCCAGGAAGGCTATGTTAACTAGTGTGATGAAAATGTGTCAAATGGTCTATAAAATCATTGTATGGTGCCCCATGATCGCATTGATGTATACAGCTATGATTTATAATAATATAAAAAATACACTTTAATTATAAAGAATATATTTTTTGACATAAGTACTGGTTGAGACATTGTAAAAAACTTAACTTACCTCAAAACCCTATGGAATTTAGAAAATGCATACTGACTTGAAAAGGCAGTTCAAAGGATTATTGTTTTGCAAAATCATGAAGTTCTTTGAGATGTCAGTGACTCATTAAGACTCATTATTATGTCTTTATGAGTGCCATGAAGAGTCTCAGTAACTATTTTTTTACAATAGTTACTAGTTGTAACTAGTTACTAGAGTGCTAGGTTCTTGTGAAGAATAAATAAAAGAAGATTTTGGGTTTTTTTTAAAGAGAATGGTGACATTTACTTTAATTTGAATAAAGCTCTGTATTTCATTAAAATAAAAGAATGTTCTAGAACCAGTTACCTAACTCTAGCATCTCTTAATAAGGTCAACGATACAGATATTTGTATAATATAGATCAAAATAGAGATGTGGGATAATTTCATAAGGAGGGAATCTATGGAGAAAGTTATGTTTTCCATGTTTGATGAAGGCTGAGTATGGAGATATCTGCCTCTTTAATAAATCCAGTGGAGGCAAGAAAGCCTTCAACTGGACCACCTAGAAAGCTTAATGTGTGTTCATTGAATATGAAGGCTACTTAGGACTTGTTTGATTTACACCTAAAAAACCAAAACACCTAATTACAGGGCAAAAAGAAAGCAGAATTTAATCTTCTAATAGTAACTGCACTCTCAACATTAGCAAAGGCAATTAATCTCAATTCATTGAGATGAATGGGAGTGAACATTGCCAGTTATCTAAAATACTATTTAATAATAGCCTTGAAGGGGCAAATAGATCTCAAATTTTATTGTATTGCACTTCATATATCATAGTTTTTCTTTTCTTTTTCTTTTTTTTTTTTTTTCTTTTTTTTTTTTGGTAGAGACGGAGTCTCACTTTTCCACCCTTGGTGGAGAGCTGTGGCATCATACAGTTCACAGCAACTTCCAACTCTTGGGCTTAGGTGACTCTCTTGCCTCAGCCTCCCAAGTAGCTGGGACTATAGGCACCTGCCACAATGCCTGGCTTTGTTTTTGTTGCTGTTTTAGCTGCCTGGGGCAGAGATGGAACCACCACCCTGTGTATATAGGGATAGCACCCTACCAGCTGAGCCACAGGTGCCGCCCAACCATCTTAAATAATTATAATGTGAATGCTTTACAGAAGTGCCAGAATATGTGGTAATTTCTATGAATTATTTTTCCATTAATAGTTTAAGTGCAGACCTAACCTTTTCTCTATAGTTTGGTATTACATGCAGTCAAGCAAACCAAAATGCTGCATTTTAGTGCCATATTTATTTATATTTAATTTTAATTCATTTTTTATTTATTTAAATACTGGGGCTCACTCTGTCACCCAGGTTATAGTACAGTGGTGTTATCACGGGTCACTACAGCCTTGAACTCTTTTAGGCTGCTTTAGCCTCCTGGAGTGCTGAGATTACAGGTGTGAACTACCACCCAAGGGTCACATTTTAAGAGAAAAGAAGTATAAAATACATTTAAGATAATATTGCACAGCTACAAAATATATGAATATTGATTACAAAAAGTCTAGAAAGCTTATAAATTCAAACTTATCTATAAAACATGTATAAGTTTTCTATGCAGAAGAAACATAATCATACTTTCCTTTTTGAACATTTAAAAAAATCATTTGTATCTTCAATACAAATGCCTATGATTTATAGAGAATTATATATATAAACACAAATATACATATATTGAAACATAAATATTTATGTATCATTGGGGGTCAGGTAATTTAAGATAAAATTTTGTTACATCTATAAGAAACAGTATTTTTGTCACACTTTACCAACTAGATTTCTTTTACTGAAAGGGATCAGGTTTAGTGAAGAAAAATAAAACTTATACTACAATGTATACGGAAATTCTTACTACCACCCCTTTTTTATACAAATGTATTTATAATAATGAGCAATTAATCAGCCAAAGTGTAAGAAAGATGAACTATTCTCTATATTTTTTTGTTTTTGTGATGCTGTGTAACAGATGGAATTTTATGTCATGATGCATTAGTATACTGTTAAATTTTAATTTCAATTAATGATCTTTATACTTCTTTTTTTGTGCACAAGGGATATTTTAGGCATTCATTTCCCTCCTAATTAGCTTTTATTGCTGAATTCATTCTGAATCAGGAAGTCATTAGATTCTAAAACATTCACAGCTGAATTTTCTTATGCCCTAATAAAATTAATTAGTCCTTTGAACGAAGTATTCTAAAATTTTTATTTGACCAACCTTATTTTAAATTGGATACAAACACATGCACACAGATACACATACAATATTTTACTAAACAAAATTCTGATTTATTATCTGACAATGATCAATTGTAATTTTACATATAATTTATTGAAGACTTATTTGCGGCCATTTCCCATTTTTTGTGTATTCCAACATCTCAGCAATTCCTGAAATTATAACACACTTTAATGCCCTTTCAGCCATTGTTCTCCTGTGGGAAAGTATCTTTCCTGTATATTTCTCCCTTTAAAAAACTTCTAAGCACCCCTCAAAGACATATGTTTAATGATTTTTTTAAATGAAAACTTAGTTTAAAACCATAACAAAACCATCATATTAGAGATTTGATGAGCTAAATTACTTAAGATTCTAAAATTTATTGTAGGAAGTAAAAATTAGAGTCAAAGGCAAGTTAATTAAATATCAAATTAAAAATAAAAGAGTTTAAATGAGATAAAATATCATCTTTTTCAAATTACACAACTACTCCAAATAATATGAATATATGTAGTTTTTAAAAGCTAATCAGCCTATAAATAAATTTTCAAAGAGGTACTTCTATGTGGTTTAGATTATTTAAAAATTTTTCATTATTTTCATTATTTATTTATTTATTGTTGAAAATTCATTGAGTGTACAAAGAACCAGGTTACATTGATTGCATTTGTTAGGTAAAGGCCCTCTTATAATTGTGTCCTGCTCCCCAAAGTTGTATCACACATGGTGAAGTGCCACCCCCCTCCCTCCTTTCCTCTCTCTGCTCTCCTCTTACCCCATCCCCCTCCATGGACTAGGTCATTAATTGTCCTCATATCAGAATTGAGTACCTAGGATTCTTGCCTCTCCATTCTTGTGATGCTGTTCTAAGAAAAATGTGTCCCACTTCCACATTTTGTTCTTTAATTCAAAACATATAAAGTCTCCACATTTTTATGATGGCTGAATAGTATTCCATGTTGTGTGTGTGATATATATATATATCACAGCTTGTTAATCCATTCCTGAGTTGGTAGGCACTTAAGCCATTTCCACATTCTGGTGATTATAAATTGAACTTCAACACACAGTCTAGTGCAGGTGCCCTTATTGTAAAAGAATTTTTTCCTTCTGGGTAGATACCCAGTAATGGGATTGCAGGATCAAATGAGAGGTCTGGTTGAGTTCTTTGAAGGTTCTTCATATTTCCTTCCAAAAAGGTTGTATTAGTTTGCAGTCCCACCAGCAGTGTAAAAGTGTTCCCTTCCTTCCACATCCATACCAGCATCTGCAGTTCTGAGATTTTGTGACGCAGGCCGTTCTCACTGGAGTTAGATCATACCTCAGGGTGGTTTTCATTTGCATTTCTCTAATAATTAGGGATGATGAGCATTTTTTCATGTGTTTGTCAGCCATTCATCTGTCTTCTTTACAGAATGCTCTATTCATCTTTCTTGCCCAGTAATATAAGGGATTGTTGGCTTTTGTCGTGTGGATTAATTTGCATTCTCTGTAGATCCTAGTTATCAAACTTTTGTCAGATTCAAAATATGCAAATATCCTTTCCCATTGTGTAGGTTGTCTATTTGCTTTGATTGTTGTCTCCTTAGCTGTATAGCTTTTCAGTTTAATTCTCATTTTCTTATTTTTATTGTTGTTTCAATTGCCACAGAAGTCTTCTTCATAAAGGTTTCCCCAAGCCTGATACCTTCAGGTGTTTTACCCCTGCTTTCTTTGAGGACTTTTGCCATTTTATGCCTTAAATTTAGGTCTTTTATCCATCTTGAATCCATTTTTGTGAGTGGAGAAAGATGAGGGTCCAGTTTCGGTCTTTTACGTGTGGATATCCGGTTCTCCCAGCACCATTTATTGAATAGGGATTCTTTCAACTTGTGTGAATTCTAGTTTGGTTTAGTAAATATTAGGTGGCTATAAGATATTAGTTTTATCTCCTGGTTTTCTATTTTGTTCCAGAAGTTTATGTCTCTATTTTTGTGCCAATACCATTGGCTATTTTGTGCCAATACCATTGGCTATTTTGATCACTATGACTTTGTACTACAGCCTAAAGCCTAGTAGGCTGGTACCCCTGGCTTTGTTTTTATTAATAAGAATTGCCTTAGCTATATGTTTTTTTTTTTTTTTCTTGTTGCATACATAAAAAAGAACTATTTTTTCCAAGTCTCAAAAGTATGATGTTGGTATTTTAATAGGAATGACATTGAATCTGTAGATTCCTTTGGGAATTATAGACATTTTAACAATGTTGATTCTTTCTAGCCATGAACGTGGCATCTTCTTACATTTGTTAATATCTTCTGCTATTTCTTTTCTTAAGGTTTCATAATTTTATTTATAGAGGTCCTTCACCTCTTTTGTTAGGTATATTCCTAGATATTTCATTTTCTTCATAAGCTATTGAGAAGGGTATTGTGTTGTTTATTATCCTCTTCCTCTTGACTATTATTGTCATATACAAAGGCTACTGATTTGTGGGCATTGATTTTATATCCTGAGACATTACTATATTATTTGATGACTTCCAGGAGTCTTATGGTTGAGTCTTTAGGGTTTTCTAAGTATAAGATCATATAGCATCAGCAAGAGGGAGAGTTTCACTTCCTCTGCCCCCATTTAGATGCCCTTTATTTCCTTTTCTTGCCTAATTGTTGAATAGTAGTGTCAATAGAGGACAACCTTGTCTGATTCTAGTTCTAATTAGAAAAGCTTTCAGTTTTACTACATTTAGTAAAATATTATCTGTGTAAACAAGATGAGGTATATATTAACCAATATGATGTAAGCTTCCTAATTCTATATGAAATCAGGACATTGTTCCCCACAAATGCATTAATGTATACATGATCTATGTGTTTATAATAATAATAAAAAAATTACCTGTGGGTTTGTTGTAGATGGCTTCAATTGGTTTATAAAATGTCCACCTATGCCTATATGCTTCAGTGTTCTAATTAGAAAAGGATCCTGAATTTTATCGAATGATTTTTCTGCATCTATTGAGGGGATCATATGGTCTTTAATTTTGCTTCTGTCAATATGGTGAATTATGTTTATGCACTTGCATATGTTAAACCAGCCCTGTATTACTGGGATGAAACTTATTTGATCATGATGTATGAGTTTTTTGATGAGAAGCTGTAGTCTATTGGCTAAGATTTTGATGAGAATTTTTGCATCTACATTCATTAGTGAAATTGGTCTGAAGTTCTCCTTTTTAGTTAGGTCTTTTCCTGGTTTTGGTATCAGGGTGATGTTTGCATCATAAAATGTGTTGGGGAAGATTCCTTCCTCCTCAATTTTTGGGAATAATTTCTGCAGTATGGGAATAAGCTCTTCTTTGATGATTTGATAGAATTCTGATGTGAGGCCATCCAAACCAGGGCATTTTTTAGTTGGGAGTTTTCTTTTTTATTGTTCCTTTGATCTCAGTGCTTGAAATTGGCCTATTCAGGAGATCTAGTTTTTCCTGGCTAAGTCTAGGAGAGTGTGTAATTTCAAATATTGATCTATTTCCTTCACATTGTCAAATTTCTGGGCATAGAGTTTCTTGTAGTGAGATAATCTCTTGTATCTCTGTGGTATCTGTTATTATGTCTCCTTTATCATTTCTGAATGAGATTACTTGGGATTTTACTTTTTATTTCTAGTTATTCTGGCCAAAGGTTTATCTATTTCATTTATTTTTCAAAAACCAAATTCCTTGTTCCATCAATTTTCTGAATTTTTTTTTTTGTTTTCAATTTCATTAATCTCTGATTTAATTTTGGATATTTCTTTTCTTCTGCTGGGTTTAGACTTAGATTGTTCTTCTTTTTCCAATTCCTTAAGGTGGTTTGTGAGTTTGTTAATACTCTCTCTTTCTGTTTTTTGGATGTAGGCATCTAAAGCAATATATTTTCTTCTCAGGACTGCTTTTGGAGTATTCCACAGGTTTTGGCAGCTTATGTCTTCACTGTTGTTATGCTTGAGGAAGTTAATGATTTCTTTTATTTCTACCTGCATCCAACTATCATTTAGCATAAGATTATTTAATTTCCATGCCTTTGTGTGGCATTGAACATTTTTGCTGGAGTTGAGTTCCACCTTTATTGCCTTGTGATCTGAGAAGACCGAGGTAAAATGTCAATTCCTTTGTTTTTATTGAAGTTTGATTTGTGTCCTAGGATATTATATATTTTGGAGAATGTTCCAGGGACTGATGAGAAGAACATATTCTTTTCTTTGGGATAGTGTGTTCTATATATGTCTATCAAGCACAGTCATTCTAGGGTCACATTTCAGACCCTGGTATCTTTGTTTAGTTTCTGTTTAGAGGATTTGTCCAGTTGCATAGGAGGAGTGTTAAAGTCCCCTGTTATTATGATGTTATAGAATATTGTATTGTTCAGATTATTTAAGGTCTCTTTCAAGAATCTGGGTGCATTCAAGTTGGGTACATAAATAGTTAGAATTGAAATGTCTTCTTATTGTATTGTTCCCTTGATCAATGTGAAGTGTCCATGGTTATCTTTTTTAACTTTAGTTGCTTAAAATTCACTTGTACCTGAAAATGTGATTGCAACCCCTCTTTTCTTCTGAATTTCAATTACTTGAATAATTGTTTTCCATTCCTTAATCCTGAGCTTTAAATTGTCTTTGAAGGCTAGATATGTCTCCTGCAGACAGCAAACAGCTGGCTTGTGGCTTTTTTTTTTTTTTTTTTTTTTTTCCCAATCAGCCAGTCTACATCTTTTTAGCGGGGAATCCAAGCCATTAACATTTATTGAGATAATTGATAAGTGTGGTGGAGTTCTAGTCATCTTATTTTGTGAAATATTATTGTTTAGTTTTACATTTTACATTATTGTGGAGGCTAAGTTTTATCCTTTAGTTTCCAGGGGTTTAGTTTGCTGGTGGTCAATAGTGATGGTCAGTGCGTAGAATATTGAATAGAATAGGTCTATTTCCTGTAGAGCTAGTCTTGTTGTGGCAGACTTCCTCAAAGTTGCATATCAGTAAAAGATTTGATTTCTCTATCAATTTTAAAGCTTAACTTAGCTGGATACAGAATTCTGAGCTGTAAATTGTTTTGGTTAAATAAGTTAAAGATAGATGAACATTGTCTTCTGGCTTGAAAAGTTTCATTTGAGAAGTCTGTAATAACCCTGCAGGATGTGCTCCTGTAGGTCAATTGGTGCTTACTCCTAGAAGTTTGAAGAATGTTCTCTTTTGTCTTGTCTTTGTACAGGTTCATGACAATGTGTCTTCGAGAAGCTTGATTTGAGTTGAGATGACCTGGGGTCCTATATCCCTCTGAAAAGAGTGTGTCAAAATCTTTGGTGATATTTGGGAAATTTTCATTTCTGAGATCCTCTAGTAGTGCTTCCATCCCTTTGGAGCATTCTTCTTCCCCTTCTGGGATACCTTTCTTTTTATAACTTATATATTTGAACACTTCATGAAGTCCCCTAATTCTGTCAGTGAACATTCTGCGCTCTCTCTCTCTCTCCCTTTTTTTTCTGTCTCTTTAATTACCTGAGTTAGCTCAACAGCTTTATCCTCTACCTCTGAAATTTCCAATTTGTTATTGATACTTTCTACTGCATCTTTAAGTTCCCTGACTGACTGCTTTAATTTTTTATCTCCACTATGTCCTTTCTATATTTTTTACATCATTCAGCTCTTATTTGATTCTGTGTTTGGACTTCCTTTTGGTTAGTTTCCACTTTCTCAGCAATTTCCTTCATTGTTCTTACCATCTATATTTTAAATTCCCCTTCTCTCATTTCTAACATTTCCTTATGGGTGTAATCTTCTCCAGTAGCTATCTCATGATCCCTTGTGGGGTGGGGTGGGTGCTTTAGTCTGATTTTTCATGTCGCCAGGATTTTTTTGCTGTTTTTTTCCTCATGAGTGCTTTCTGTTTTCTTGCCTTACTTTTTCCTTTCACTTCTTTTTGCTCTAAGTTACTGTTGAAGTGTCCTTTTGGTAAAGGACCAAAAAGACAAAAAAGAGTGAAAAGCAAGAAAGGATTAAAGGGGAAAAAAGGAAAAGAGAAAGGGAAGAGAGTGACTAAAAGGAAAGATTGACAAAAACAAGGGAGGAACAGAAAGAGACAGGAGTAATAGTGGTATGCAGTAGGCTATCTGAGCCCCCACCTAGTTCCTTATTAAGCATTTAGGATTCTAAATATTAGTATTTAAATGCACAACTCCTGATATAAGCATTCATTTTTTTTAGAGCAAATGATGATAAGTTATTGAGCATCATCTTTGTAAGATCTATTTTTTAAATGTAGCCCACCCATATAAGATTTTACTAAGTACAGGAGTAAAACTACTAATAAGATAAAAATTTGAGCTTATTTATTTTATAATTGTATGTTTTTCTTTTCATCACCACAAATATTAACCTATCACATATAATTTCACTTTTTATTCATTTTCTAATTTTAAAGATTCTGTGCTAGCTGCAGTTTATTTTGACTTTGGTCCTTCTGATGCTGCCCACAAATTCTTGAACTATACTCCTATACTTATCATTTTGATTTCCCCATACTTAATCCTCTTTTAAAAGTTCACACCTAATTCAAATAATTTACCAGGTGACTCTTCCATATTTTATTTTCTTGAGTATCGCTTATTTCTTTGTTATATTACATCTTAGAAACTGCCAGCTTCCAATTTTGCTATAGACTTTCTGTCAATGTGTTCTTTCCACACAGTTGTTTGAGCTTGCTGATGCATACTTTTTAAAAGTCCATTTTCTTGGTTCTTTTATTCCTTTCAATTCATGATCATTATCTCCTAAATTGCCTTCCACTATTACATTTTCAGCATATAAAATATAGGTAATGAAAAACGTTGCCAGCATTTGGTCATCTATTTTTAAGTTTAATGTCTTTAGAAAAAGTTGAAAAGCTTAAAGTATTATTCCTTTTTTACAATTTGACAATCTATTCTAAAACTAAGATATTGGTACTTCAAAATAACTTCAAATAATTTAAAAGTGATTCATTGACTTGGTTACACATTTCTTTGGGTGCCTAAACTTGTTAAAATAATCACCTTATTTGAGATTTCTTATGAAAGCTGTCTAATCTAGATTGATGTTTCAGTAAGTTTCTTTAAAAAACTGATGTTCATTTCTACTTTTTCTTGGATGAACGCTCCACTTTACTTTTATAATTTTTTTTTCTAGAAATTTTATTGTCAGTCATGCCACTTGTTAGTATTTAGCCCTAAAGGTTATTTATTTACTATGATTTCTACAAAATTTACAGTAATATTGCACTGATAGTAATTGATATTAATTTGGCTATTGACAATGATAGACTAACAGGTACTATAGGGTTTTCATTTATGATGTTTTGAAAAGCAAAACCAATTTCCTATTAAAGTTTGATTTGAGACCTCAATAATCTTTCAGAATCACCTGTTATAAAAAAGGAACAGTTTGTTCAGTAAGAGCCTCAAAGTTTTCTCATATAAAAAAAGGTGTGGACATCAGCGTTTCTTTATACTATTAACAACTGACCTTATTTTCAAAATTTCTGCAGGTAGATTTGAGAAAGGACTATGAATGTTGGAGGACAAAATTATAACAAATTTAGTTGCAAGATCTTAAGTGTCTTTTTTTTGCAATTCTAGAATCTAGAAAATTCTAGTCTATTCGATGTTATATTCTACTTTAGAAAATAATGGTTTCAATGAGCTAAGCAGGGGTAGTTAACTTTAAAGGCAGAAAAAACTGAAGGAAGTCTAAAACAGAGAACAAAAAGTTAATTTGTCCTTCCAAAGTTACTTTCTTTATAGGTGAGAAATAAAAACCAACTAAATAGAATCCTTTCTGGCTAAAGTGAGCCACAGAAATCTTAAAAAATGGAGTTTCTGGCTATGATGAGATGGGAGATAGGACAATATGACACGCCTTCTTCTATCCACCCCTATCAACCTCATTAGGCTTTCTTTGGCTATGGCAAAACAGAGCCTAGCCTTTGACAATCATCCCTCTTTTTGGAGTTGTTATACAACAACCAACTTGCTTTCGTTCCCAAGAAATGACCACCTAACAAGGAGTGGTTCTGGCCAGTCTATAGAACACATACAGTGGTCCTTGGTATCTTCTGCTTCACCTTTTACCACCAGAGGGCAGAAAACTCCACCCTTGAATCATGCTGTGGCCACCATTTTTAAACTTGTGACCCATAAGTGGGCATGATTGTACACATGGTTTGCTTCTCATTTTACAAATATTCACTATCCTTCCTGTAGCTTTGTTTTTCCTTTTTGCTAAAACTTTAAAATCACACCTTTTGTGATTGGTTAAAGAGAGAGTCAGAGACAGAGAGACTGGGAGAGGAGTTACCCTAACATCTGGTTGCACCTTAACATATGGCTACACTTTAACATACAGTTATACCTTACTGAATGTGTATTTGGTCACCTACTTAACATAAATCCCTGTTCTCTTTACTCCCTTCTAAGTGCTTGCTGACAGCTTCTGCCTGTGGCCGTGTTTCTTAGCCTGCTAAGAGGACCAGCCTGCAGGCTGCAACCCTTTATAAGAAATCAAGCTCTTCTTTCCAAATTTATAAATCTGTCATTCTCTCTTTTTAAATACCTGAATGGAATGATAGACCTATATACGTGCATCAAACGACTAAATATTGTTAGAAATTTGCTCCTCCCAAGTATTTCTAAATCCCAGCAAGCTTTCATTAAGTGTTGATTCTACCATTTACATTGATAATATTTTTAGTCATTCTTGCAGCCATTAAACTGATTTAATAGGCATTTAAAAACTTGCACAAGAAAAGAGCAGTGTTTTAATTACTACCTAAAATTCATAAAACAGCCTGTTGCAATCTTACATCCTCATTCTATAGAAAAGAAACAGAAGGTCCATAATGATACAACTCGTGTTATTGTGTTGGTACCAAATCTGATGAGAAAATAAGAAAAAAGAATATTACGTAGCAATGTTACTTATGAACATGGGAAATACCCACATAAAATATTAGCAAAGCAAACCATAGATTAAAAAATAATAATTAAATAATAATACATCATGGCCACTTCTTCAATCTTCTATAAAAGCCTTCTCCACTTCTTAAATAACAAGATACATTCTTCTGTAGAGAAGAATAAATATGCTTTTGTCGTATGTTAAAGAGTTTCCCTTTGTTGTACTTTTCATTATAGTGTTTTAGTCATTTCAGAGGATTTTTAAAGCTCAATGAATTCCCATTTGACTAAGATCAGACGTTCAGAGATATACACACATTCACAGAAACAAATGTGATCAGGATAACTTTCTCTATTGCTGTTTAAATCTTGATCATGCATCGGAGACAGTATGTTACAGGATCAATTTACATTGTTTCTTGAACCATGGGAATCTGGCACAATGTGATCTAACTGATAACTAAAGCAACTCCTGGGGAAAAGACTCCGGTTGTGTTTTTCACTTGCAAAATATGGTGCTTTGGGACCAAATTGAGAATAAAGCATAGAGCGTCCTGTTATGTAAGCACTAAAGAAACAATAAATGCATGCTCTCAAGGATCTGCTGAATTTTCTATCTGGATAAAATGAGATATTGCCTAACAATTAAGGTAAATTAAGCAGCTGTTTCTTATTATATTGCACCAATGCTACCTCAAATTTGTAAATTGTTGATGGGAGATCAGAATGAGAAGGAAACAATATCATTTCACATTTCTATAGCTAGTCATTTTATGTTTATCATAAGAAACAAATGTTTTGCAGCTGGTAGTAACCACAAGTAAAATATGAAAAATCTAAGAAAGCTGTTTAAACTGAATAAACAGTAAAAAAAATAAAAGAATTGGAACATACTAGTTATACTTTTTTATACTTATAAAAATGTCAGACTCACTTAAGTCTCACGAAAAACTGCTGTAGTAGTTAAATTATAGCAATGTTGGCATGTCAGCTTTCCATGTGAAACTGAAGATAAAATAATAAGCTGCAAAATACATGATGATTTTTAATACCTTAAAGACCAACGAGTACTCCAAAAATAAATGAGTAGAATTCAAATTTGAATAATTAAGATTAAATATTGAAATTTTAATATGACAGATATTATATTGTTTCTTCATTCAAGCAGCTTGATTTTTTTTCCACATTACTTAAATTACTTAGAGTTTCTAAAATATGAGACAAAATTTAGAAATCATAAAAAGAAGGTGGCTTTGGAGAAATCCATGAGTTTTTCTATCATTAGCCTACCTCAAATAGTTCTTTTGTTCAGACCTGCAATTTTTTTGTCCCCCTTTTAAAAACTTCTACATTTATTTTATCAGAGAGATTTAAATTACTTTTATTTTTCTGGGGTAAACATACTTATAATTTATCATCTCTATCATGTTTAAGTGTACAGTTTAGTGGTAATCAATACAAAGAGATTAATGAATTCTTGGGAAAGAGAAAGATCATTTTTTCCCTTGTATCTCTGAAAACAATAAAATCAAGTCTGTGTTCATGCAAATGCATATGTCTCTTCAAAACACTTTCAAATTTCTTTCTAGTAATAACATTTATTGTATAAAACAAATATTTCATGCAGATTTCTTTATATAGCATGGGCAATCGATAAACACTAAGCACGTACAGGGGCATCCCATTTATCCAAGATATCATCATTCAAGTGGGAAACATTTTTAGAACATATTAAGAATTTAAAATTTTGGTTTACTTTTACTCCTTTTCTTTCACTAAAGTTTTTTAAGGATATTGTTTTAGGTGAGCATATTACATTTTGCTACACATTATCATTCTTTTAAGGAAGTTCTGTGATATTGGAGTTTCTATGTGGAAGATGATATATTAGCTTTGCAAAGGAAGGTAATGGAGCATGAAGAAGATGGAAAATTCTTTTTCTTTAGGTTGCTAAGTTCTCAAAACTTTGACTTCTGTTTCTACACTAGACTGCATTCCTAATATTTACTGTCTCTGCGCTGGTCATTTTATTGTATTACTTAGCATTTGTCAAATGTCTTCTAATATTTTAGTCTTTTTCTATTTTAGAGAAGCTTTTCTGATCTAGTGGCATGGGATAAGAAAATTGAAAATATTATGTTAACAGATTTTACTAGGCTGAATATCTCTACTCATGTATTTTCATAAATTTATTCACAACAATAAAAAGTCCTTAGCTTCCTTCTTAACCTATAGTAAATTATTACAGTCATAATTATTAATTAACTTAGAATGTATGGTATTACAGATTCAGTAGATCCTCTGTAAGTTTACCACTCAAATGAATGGTGAACATAAAGAGATGGTTAACATAAGGAACTAAGCCTACTGTACTAACATCAGTCTAGGAAATTTAGGTCAATTGAAGGAGGTGGTTAATGTAGGAAGGTGGTCAATTATTGAAGTTCTATTTCCTTTTTAAGTAGATTTGTTGTTACTGTGATGGTTGTTTTATCACTTGTATAGCTTTTTAGAATTTAAATTTAAAAGCATGTTTCAAAGCATTTTTCATTTCATTTTTATTTAAACCTAATAGACTTATAACTGGCATCAATAAAACATGCCTGTAGACAGATTTGGAAAATGATGCATTGGAGGAGTGATTAATTATGTTTCTCCAGATCAATCAGAAAAGCTCATTGACGATACTTTTTAGAGGATGTTTAGTACATATTGAAGCATAAAGAAGTGCTGCAAATGTGATCCTCCTTTTCTTGACATGTACACCCAAAACATAAACTAACAGTCAGGAGTGACTTGACTGGCAGTTGGCTTAATTAGAACTGGTAGACAATGCTGGGATAAGAAGTATCAGGGATAAAGAGGAAAAGTAGAAGTTAAGTAGCTTGTGGCCAGGTGCAGTGGCTCACGCCTGTAATCCTACCACTCTGGGAGGCCAAGGCAGGTGGATTGCTTGAGGTCACAAATTCGAGACCAACCTGAGCAAAAGTGAGACCCATCTCTACTAAAAATAGAAAAAACTGAGGAAGGAGGATCACTTGAGCCCAAGTTGTGAGCTATGACACCATAGCACTCTACCCAGGGTAACAGCTTGAGTCTCTGTCTCAAAGAAAAAAAAAAAAAAAAAAAAAAGAGTAGCTTGTGAATACTACTTGGCACAAGATTAGAGAGCTGTGAGACAGGAGGGTCATGCATCTTCACTATTTTAAAATATTCTGTATTACTATCTTTTTTTTTCAGTCAAATGTTAATTCTAGTAAAAGTGGAATAAACTATAGTTTATCTGGGTAATTACATGTGACATGGAATTATTGACAAATAAATAAATGTAATACTAAAAATTATCCTGTATTTATCTCTATCCATACTCCTAAATCTTCAAAGACAGGAAGGATAGATGTTATAAATTTAATTTAACACTTGGAAAAGGTAGAAGAACAGATGTTTATCTTTTATCCCCTTTCTTTATAAAGCAAAATGGTAAACATTTATAAAATTCGAGGCATAGCCTGTAGCCCTTTTATTATAATTACTTCTTTCTGTCATTTCTAAGTAATATATGACCTCAAATTTATAATTTTTATGAGTTTATGGGTTATTTGTATAATTATGCTGATCTGGGCCAGATTCTGCTAATCTTATCTTCCCTGACATTACTCGGGGATACCAGGGCATTGGCTGAGGGCAGTTTGGTCTCGAATGGCCTTAACTCAGTCAACTCTGACTCTTCACATGCGTCTCACATCTTCTCCTCGGGGTTGCCAGGATTTGTTTTCAAGATGATTTCCTCAGGACATGTTCCTGAGAAGAAACAGAATTATACAGATGCTTCTTGAACCAGGTTTGCTTTTTTTTTTTCCCCCATTGAAAGGGGCAAAACACAAGACATGCTACAATAAGTGGAGAAGCATATTCTTTCTTTATAATGAGTCACACAGGGAGGCTACAGGAGCTATCAAGAATTTCAGCCTATGCTATCAATTCATGTTCCACAATAAATATTTCTTCTGTGATAGCTGATGAAAACACATGGAATTTCAGGAAAGGCTGTAGGAGTGAGTCCTATGGTGCACAGAAATGGAAGGGAATTATAGGCTGCAACAGGCTGAAAACAGAGCAGGTTAACAGATTCTGAAGATTATAGCTTTGGAAGTTTAGAATTACAGAAGAGTCTTAAAGTTAAATTGTATGAGTAAATATAGGAGGAAAAAATTATCTTAAGTTTTCACTGTAATAATATTTTGTGTAAGGATGAAAACTTGAAAATTAGAAGCTAAAAATGTTACTAACTTTGGTGTTTGCCAAGTTTTACAAAGATGGATAGTAAGATACAAATAAGACAACTGGACTTACACTCTCATCACTGCCATGTCTTAACTTTCTATAATTCAATGTTTAGTCTCCTTTTTCAGTACTGCCAGAATTTGAATTTGCATTTTTTTTCTTATTTCAGGTTAGAGACAGACAAATACTTTCAAATAAACCAAACTTCAATTCATGGTGAGATCTATTAAAAAAAAACAGAATGCTAAACAATAAAATTAGTTATTACCAGTATCATAAAGCGTTTTGATGCTTCTAGGACATTTTGGTTTATAGCAGAGAGACAACAAATTGTGTGTGTGTGTGTGTGTGTGTGTGTGTAATTTGAATATATATGATCTAATCCATTAAATGTTCATCAGAGAATGTAACATCATGTATTCTCTCTTGGTTCTTGGTCATTGGCCAATAACCAATCAGAATCATATGATAAGTATTTTTGTAGCATAATTTTGGAGTAAAATGAAGAAGGAGAAATGTGTACTTGGATTTTACTTATGGAAATCTGAGTTATTGGGAGAGGACAGCAAGAAAGTTTAAACTAGAAAAATAAAATATTAAGAGACCATAGAGAGTTGTGGAGATGACTTGGTTTTATTTGGCTGCATTTTATTGGTCATTCTGGGAGGAATAATGCTAACCACCCCAGGTGGTTTTCTATATTTTGTTTAAAGCCAATTTGATCTCACTAAGGAACATTAACCTTTGCACACTTGTTGAAGCCTCCTGCCCAGACTTCTCAAGGAAAGGTTAAAAGAAAGTTACACAAAAATTACTTTATTTTCCACATCTTGTTCTGGTTCTTGCTTTACATCAACCTGATATCTAAACTTCAACATTCTAGGAGTCCTCAAAACTTTTTTATTCACCAAAACAATTTGAGTAAACAATGGAGACTTGATGACAGATTTTTATCAGAGTAGCAGGGGAAAGTTTACTTCAAGCCCATGATAGCACATGACTTTAAAAATGTACCATTGATATTTTGATCTCTAATTTCTGTTTCAGCCAATGGCATTCTGATGGGTTGTCTATCAGATACTTTCTTACAGAGTTACATGCTCACTCACATTTTTATGTCTCTTCTGTATTCTTCTCAACCTGGAAAATGAAAATTTCTTACAACTTCAATACATATTTAATTTTTTGGTTCTATTCTAGCTCTAACCTTCAAATATTTTTTATCTTGGTTTATCAGGATTATAGGATAAATGAAATATCTTTCAATTATTGAGACTCTTACTTTTGAATTCCTTTAGTACAGAGGACAAGAAACCTGAACCCCCTTGGAAAAATCTGCCACTTCATCTGTTTTTGTCTGTATAATTTTATTAGAATACAATTATGGTCATTCATTTATATATCATTTATGGTTGCTTTTATGTTATATGACAGAATTGAATGGTTGCAACAGAGATCTTGTGTGCTAGAAAGGTTAAAATATCTACTATCTTCCCTATCACAGAACGATTTTCCCAACCCTGACTGAAAATTGCTTTAGATTGTAAATAACAAGTATTTATTGATTTTAGGTAGTACTTATATACTATGTATTCCTATATTTATTGGACTATTTGAAAACATGCATACCTCATCTTAATGTGTGATGATTATGTTTACAAATGCATACCTCATTGCTGAAAGTCACTATAGTAACCTTTAAAGTGCTCCTGTGCCAATGCCAGTGCCTACTCCACCCTACAAAGCAATTTTGAAACTCATTTTCTATTATCATCTCAACCTGATGCCCTGAATGTCATCAAAATGTCTTCCTTTCAATATTTCCGTTAACTTCAGGTAATGAAAAAAAGTAATCAGGGTCCAGACTGTATGAATAGAGAGGGTGTTCTAATGTAGTTATTTGTTCACTTGATACAACTTCCTCATAGACAGTGCTGTGTGAGCTGGTACATTGTCATGATGCAAGAACCATGAGTTTTTGGTGAAAAGCTCAAGTGATTTTTTTTTTTTTTTTTTGTAGAGACATAGAGACAGAGTCTCACTTTAACCCCCTCGATAGAGTGCTGTGGCATCACACAGCTCACGGCAACTTTTGGCCTGGGGCTGGGTTTGAACTTGCCACCCTGGGCATATGAGGCTGACGCCCTACCCACTGAGCCACAGGTGCAACCCAGAGTTTTGTTTGACCTTTTCAGCTGCCTTTTCAGCACTTCCAAATAGTAAATTTAGTTAACTGAGTGTCCAGTTGGTACAAAGTTATAATGATCCATACCTGTGATAACAAAGAAGGTTAGCAACATCATTTTGACTCTTGATTTGCCCTTACAGAATTTTGATCATGGTGACTTCCATTGTGCACTTTGATGCTTTCTTTCATGTTTCATAACCAGTGATAACAAGGCACAAAACATCATCTTTTCTCTCCAAAAGGTATTGGCAAATGTAGACTCTCCTTTGGTTTTGTTCATCAAAACCATTTGGGGACCATTTTTGCACACAGCTTCCTCATGCCATCATTTTCACTTACAATTTCCTGCTTCTCTATTGATGTTTACTTGGTCTGCTTTGCTTCTCACAGTCAGCCAATGATTTTGATGTACAATTCAATGACATTTGCCATGTTTTCATTGGTTCCACTTATTACTGTCCACCATAACCTCTCTTCATAAGTGACACTTTCTTTCCTCTCAGAAAAACATTAAAAACATTTGTACACTGACATTTTCTTCATGGCACTATCCCCATAAACTTGGACCAACACATCCTTGATTTTACCTCCACTCTTACCAAGTTTAACAAGAAATTTAATGTTTATTTGTTGCTCTAATTCAAGCTCTGAAAATCTTGTGATGGCACACAAAAACACAAAAAATAATGAATGCCAGTCAGCAAGACATCGCCACACATCAACCCCAACATAACTGTGAGACACTGATACACCAAGGTTATGTAACCTTACCAGTTGTTTGTACAGTGCTGCCAATATAAGCATATGATGGCAAGTTTGCCAATTTAATTATCAGATTTTTATACATACCTTTCTCTTTTGTTTTTTGGTCTAAGAAGAACTAATTAATAATAGTGAGGAAAAATATCTTCCTATCTCTGATAATTTAGCTATAAAATAAAGGTACAGCCCTACCTTTTTATATTAGATTGTATGAAAAAGCAATAAAAACATTTTTCAAAATAAGATCGTACAATAGAGTTTCAAATTTTAGAGCTATAAAGTATAATTCTAAGCTATAATATATTAAATAGTTAAGTTAATAAACATTTCATCTATTCATAATTTTATTTTTAAGATATTTTAATGACAAATAGTAGAACTATGATCAAAATCGAAAAGTTGGTAATCAATAATGTTCTTTTGTATCTCTGTGGCATCTCTTGCTATTTCCCTCTTTTCATTTCTTAGTGAGGTTATTAGAGAGCTTACATTTCTGTTTCTAGTTAACTTGGCCAAGTGTTTATAAATGAAATTAATCTTTTCAAAGAACCCTATGATTTGCATGTTTGTGTGCTTTGTGTAGTCCCATATCTCAACATTGCTGTGATTTTGCTAGCTTATTTTCTTTGAATGATTGGGTTAATTCCAAAGAATTCCTTTGAATTCTGAGATTCTTTTTTAGTCACATTCTACTCTGTTGGTGAGACTCTCTGATATCTAGAAATTACCAAGGACTCCCCTCCCAAAAGACTCTTGGAATTGATAAATAAATTCAGCAAAGTCTGAGGCCACAAAATCCATTTACATGAATCAATAATATCTTTTTTTTTTTGAATCAGTAATATTTCTATATACTAACAACAGTCAAGCTGAAAACTAAGTCAAGAACTCAATACCATGCACAATAGGGGCAAAAACAATAAATACTTAGAAACATGCTTATATAAGGAAGTAAAAGATCTCTATTAGAAGAACTATGAAACACTGATGGAAGAAATCATGGATGACACAAACAAATGGAAAAACTCATGTATCATGAGTTTTGCATATGTTCAGGCATCAGTTGAATCAACATTTTAAAAATGTCTACATGCCCCAAAGTGATTCACAATTTCAAAACAGTCCCTATCAAAACCACCATCATGTTTTACAGATATGGAATAAATAATTATATGCTTTGTTTTGAACCAAAAAAGAGCTGATTAGCTAAGGCTAAAAAAAATCTTAAGCAAAAAGAATAAATATGAAGGCATCACATCACCATATGTTAAATTATACTGGAAGGTTATATTAATCAAAACATCATGGTATTAGTACAAAATAGAGGCAAAAATCAATAGAACAGCACTGAGAACCTAGGTATAAAACCATCTACCTGCAACCAACTGGATTTTGACAAAGCAGACAACACACAGAGGGAAAAGAAGACTTATTTAATCAGTAAGACTGGGAAAACTGGACAGCCACCAGCAGAATAATAAAACAGGATCCCTGTATATCACCACTCAAAAAAGTCAATTCAAGATAGATAAAATACTTAAAATTAAGGCATGAAATTGTAACCATTCTAGGAAAAAAACAAAAACAACTCCTCTAGACATCAGCCTAAGCAAAGAACTTAAGACAAAGATCATAAAAGTGATTACAAAATCAACAAAAATGAATAAATGGGACTTGATTTCTTTAAAAAGCTTCTGTACAGCAAAGCAAATAATGAACAGAGCAAACAACCTGTCAAACAAGATAAAATAGTAACCATCTATACATTCAACAAAAGGCTAATATCCAGAATTTACAAAGATTTCAAAAAAATCAACAAGAAAAAAAATATTAAAAAGTAGACAAAAGACTTTGACATTTGAAGTATTCTCTATCCTCTTCTCTGAGCACTAGAGCTGTAAGAATGTGATTCAATTTGGACACTTACAGTACATAGAATTTCTAATTACATGGTGAATTGATGCAGGACAAGGCAGCACCAAGACCTGCTGCCTTAGCCCTGGAGGTATTGATGCTCCTGAGGATGGAGGAATCATCTTACTTTAAGGGCTGACACCTGTGGGGGAAGACACTGGCGCCTTGCTGTCTCCTCCACCTGGCCTTCTGACTGGTCAGTTTCATGTCAGTTTCTAAGGCCGGAGAGTTCATTGGACAGCTGGCTGTAACTGACAAGACCCACACCCCAGCAGAACAACCCCCCTGCCACTATATAAACCCCTGAGCAGAGAGCCTGAGGATAGATCTGGAAGAGGTGTGGGTCTTGTCAGTTCTCTCTGCAGGAGGTTTGATTTTTGTAGTTGTTGTAATTTTTGTGTCTGTATAAATCCTGCCTTAGCACTGATCCTGTGGTTTGTCGATTCATTCTTCGAATCTCTGAGACCAAGCACCTGAAATTCCAGGATCAATCTTCTTCGTAACTCATGTTGAACCAATCCAGGTAATTCCCTAGCAACATTCTTTCTATTGCTGTAAATAAGATCTCTATATTTCTTGGTCTATCAAGTCATTGTTTCTGTAAATAAAATGAATCTGTACCAAATGTCATTACACTGAGACTTAGAGAGTTCCTCTTTTGTCAGGTCAGTTTTAAGTGAAAGAAATAGGAAGGAAGATAAAGATAATGATATTAGAAAATGAGTAATAATTATCCAGTGCCTGACCCCAAAAGAACTTTATTAGAGGCCAAGTAATATTTTAAATGAGGACACAGCCTAGCAATATTTCCAAAATTTATACATGACATGAATTTTTCTAAAATTCTAGAACCTTCAGAAATATAAATTAGAGTTTAAATTTTGCTTTTCCTTTGTTCATATTTATTAATGGCTTTTTCTGAGATGTGAAAACCAGTTCTTCATCTACAAATGTTTAGCAAATACAAGAAATATTTGGGAGAATATCCTGATTGTTTGAAATTCAACCAAAAGATGTGCAACTGATAAATCCTCTAAAGATGACTTTCATATTATTGATTATTTTCATCAGTTTCTTCCATAAACTATGCTTAGCATTTAAAAACCAAATCATAACCTGCATTACTGATTGCATAATTGCTGCAATCTTTATGTAGTGATTTGTAACAGAAGAAAAAGAAAATATTTACCAGTATGATGCTGTGGTCCTTCCTGCCCATTTCTTTTTACCCTACTATTTGCCTTATGACCCCATTATCTTGGTCATAGCTGAGTGAACATTGCAGGATGGCTGCTTGCTCAAGGCAGGCTAAAATCATTCATTTCTATGAATCAAGTTGCTGAGGATGAGAGTCACAGTAACCAAGTTGTTACTCAAGACAAAATTGTCAATTTATTTTTTACTTCTACTAAAGGTATAATAGTCACAGACACTGAAATCCTCTTGCTCCTATAACTGGCAATTTTACCTTCTCTGGTGCCTATAAAAGGTCACCCAAACTATTGATAAATTTCCTGGTGAAATATGAACAAACATTACTTGAATAATTTAAAGTATTATTAAAAAAAAAAAACCTGAGATACTCTTCCCAATTAAAGGAGATATTAGACTTTTCAGAAAGCTGAAATTCCCAAAAGACCATTACTGTTACTTATCTTTTGCTTTGGTAGGATAGGCACTCATCTCGCATTACTGATGCTCATATTCTGATATCACTGGAAGAAGAGCAAAACTCCATAAGGTTCTTCCATCTTTAGAGCAACTATTCTTTTGGATATAAACTTCTTGTAATTATTACTATTACTTTACAGCAGAGATCTGGGCACTATAAGTATTCAAAATTATTTTCTGCTAAAGAAATATAATTGTAGAAAGTTTCTTTCTTATCATTTGAATCTGGGAGACATTCATGTATCTAGCTAAAATGTCTATTGTTGTATTGTACCTCCAATATCACAAGAGGTCCACTAAGGTACAAATTGATGCAAATGACTTTAGGACAATAATATGACCATAAATGACAACGAGGCAAAGAGAGACTCTAGGGAAGACTAGAATACAGGTAGTTTTGTTTCACAGTGGTAGATTGAAAGTTAAACCTACTTAAAGTTATAAGTTGGAAGTTATCTTACTTGAAGAATCAACTTGATATGATGTTTCTATTTTCAACATTTTTTTTTTTACAGATAGATAGGTAAATAGGTAGAAGATCTATACAGAGGTTGATGAAAAGTAGATAGACATAGATATCTTCATATTTTTATGTATGGATATGTGTATATGTATATTTAATCATTTTATTTCCCTTTAGGTCAGCATACAAAATTAATTTTCTTTTGTTTTTCTTTTCTTTTTTTCTTTTTCTTTTTTTTTTTTTTTTTGAGACAGAGTCTCATTATGTCACCCTCAGTAGAGTGCCATGGAGTCACAGCTCACAGAAATCTCAAATGATTGTCTTTGGCTTAAGTGATTCTCTTGCCTCAGCCTCCCAGTAGCTGGGACTATAGATGACCGCCACAATGCCCAGCTATTGTTTTGTTGCAGTTGGTATTGTTGTTTAGCAGACCCTGGCCGGGTTCTAACCCACCAGCCCCATTGCATGTGGCCAGTGTCCTAACCATTGAGGTACAGGCGCTGAGCCATAAAATTAATTTTCTAAATGACTTTTCATTTTGTTGAATGGAAGAGAGACATATGTGAAAAAATTCCAATGGACAGTTGTGGTAAAAATTGAATGCTTAAATCAGGCAACACATAATGCTACTCATTTGCCTAAAAAACATAAAATTGCTGTATTTTAGGGATAGTTTGAAGTTAAGAATAAGATCTGCATTAAACATGGATTTAGAGAAGGCATTTCTGGGACAAATGATGCATATTTTGGTAATAAAAATTGAGATCAATAGGATGTTTAAATTCAGAGAATTGAAACCTAGAGCTATAGTCAAAATAAAACAATGCTTATAAAGATTTTAAAAAGATAGTATGATGGGTATACATGAAGCCACATATGTACATCAAGCAATAAAAATTAGAGAAAATATAAGGAACAAAAGGATGTACATCTTGTTCTAAATAAGCAATCAAAATGTAATTTTTATGCAATTTTTGTTTTATATTGTAGTGTTATATAATTTAAACATTGTTTTTATAGAGATAGGAACATTTATAAAAGAATGTCAAAACCATCTTCTAGAGATACATGATGAACAGAGAAGAGAAAATGACTGGCTTAGTAGGTGATGAAAAAAAGATGAACTGTAAGAAATTATTGTAAGAATTCTACAAAAATAGAAATAATAGCATAATTCAGCATGTGTATCTATAACAGTTGTAAATTAAATAAGGAATTTTTAATATTATAATATGCCTATTGCATATTCTGGCATTCTAGGAAGAGTGTGGAAAAGACACACTTGCTTTTGTCTGTCTTGGCCTAGGAATATCCCCTCTCACTCCCATTCACATTTCATCAGCAAACGTACATCACTGTGGTCTCCCTAGGTGCTGGGGGCTGTGGGACTGGTGTATGTATGAAGTATATCAATATGTTTCACAAGCTTTAGAGAATACTTGTGAACAGTAGCAATCTTTCTCATAAACTATAATTCTACGGGGCTTGCCCATAACAACCAAACTCAGGAGAGACATATAAAATAGGATATTATTTAATTGGCATTAAAAACATTACCACTGGTATCAAAAATATTCAATATGCACAATCTGAGTGTTGAAATAGACTGTTTAATCTTACCCTGTTGAAACTAGATGAATCTGTCTCGCATTGGAAGTATACCTACCTTAAAAGCCTAAATATTGGGGCAGTGCCTGTGGCTCAGTGAGTAGGGCACCGGCCCCATATACCTAGGGTTGTGGGTTCAAACCCAGGCCCTGCCAAACTGCAACAATAACAACAAAAAATATCCAGGCATTGTGGCAGGTACCTGTAGTCCCAAGCTACTCAGGAGGTGAGGCAAGAGAATCGCCTAAGCCCAAGAGCTGGAGGTTGCTGTGAGCTGTGATACCATGGCGCCCTACCGAGGGCGACAAAGTGATACTCTGTCTCAAATAAAAACAAAAACAAATAAAAAATAAAGCCTGAATATTTATTTTCTTGGGCAAGAACATCAGTGACTAACAAAGTTGGTTTTGAATGGTAGGGTTTTTTTTTTTCTTAAAAGGTTTAAACATGAAGTCTGGTTGTCTTAATAACTATTTTCCATTTTTAGATAACTTTACATTTCTCTGCCTTGATCCATGATGTATTGATTATAAAAACAAGTATTAATACTCTCCCTATTTTTACTCTTGTGGGATAATTTACTGTGAAGGCTGTCAGAAAGAGTTAAATAAAATAGTTACTGTTTAAAAATTGATATTATTTCTTCCTTCAGATAAATATTTTCAGAACTATTACTTTTTTCCCATTGGTACTATATAATAAACTTAAATAATATTACACTAATTGGAAATAAAATATTTAAAAATAAAATATAGAACCAGATAATGTTACTTAAAAATAAAAATATAGAATTTTCACTTTGTAAAGTGAAACTTGAATAACTCTAGTTTTCAATATGTAATTGAATAGTATCTTCTCTGATTCTTTTTCAAATAGTATGATCACATACATCTTCATCTTTAGTATTATTCACTTATAACCTTCAAAAAGATACATTTCATGTCAGATATAAATTGAGGTGTAAATAAAATATAATAAGAATATATCTCTTTCAAAGAAAAAGGTAAATATTCATTTTCTATTTCAATTTACAATAACTCAAAAGGAAAATGATATAGGTTTTAAAGGATTGATGATATAAAAGAATGTATCAAATACTTTCTAGTCTGTTGATTTTAATAATCCACAGCTTTTCCTTAAGCTATCATTCACATAATATATTACCACTTTCTATATAAAACTTTTTCATGTCTATTCATATTTACTCCTCAACAATACCTTTAAAACTAATTTAATAAGGTATATAAGAAGAACATTTTCTCTCTCTTTTTGTTTATATATGTGTTTAATGATACTTTCTAAGACAAAGTGATTTCTTGTTGAAATGATGTTATTTTCTTTGATTTATGTTCTTATCAAATAGTTTGTCACTTTTTAAGAGCATAGATACACTTAGTATCTGTCAGTATCAATAGACTCATGATCTCTATTTTCTATATACCTTCCTCATTTACTTCTTTTCTAAAATGATTACCATCTACCAAGAAAATTATTTAAGATTGAGGGAACAGATACTGTTTTCCCAGTAGATATGTAGTATTTAGCTGTCTGTTAAATTACCTCAAACCCATATTTCTATTGAAGAAATAAAGATACTCTTCAGCTCTATGAGAAGCATCTAATTATGATGTGTTTATAAACTGAACTTATTGTGTCTTAATTGTGTGTATGTGTGTGTGTATCATCACCAAATTTTACTAAGAAAAAATGTTTTCATAAGCCAAGACCTGTTTTATTGACAGTTCCTAAAAATAATCTGAAATTAAGAATAAGAAAATGCTATAGTACATTCAGAAAATTTGTATATCTTTTAAATACCATAAAAGAGAAAAAAAATCATAAAATAAAGATATGAATTACATTTAATATTTTTGTACCCATTTCTCCTGTGCTAACTACTTTTTATGTTAATGACAGGATTTTGGTGAAAATTTTAAATGTCCAGTACATTGATAGGAATTTCAAGTAGGATTTGGACAGTTTAACCATAATTCCAGACCACACATGTACTTGAGGAAGTAGCTTTTCATGTAACCTCTATTGAATTATTTTGTGGATTGATATAAATATATCTATAGATGAATAAAGAGATGACACTTTCTGTTTGTGATATTCATTAAATGCATCTTATCTAGCAAACTGAACTCTATAATATTCATTTATTAAAGTTTAAAAATATTTCAAAAATGTTTTCTATAAAATGTTGGTAAAAATATTTCTGTACATTGAAGTAATATGTACAACTTGCCAATCAACTATCAGCATTTTTATATTAATCTATAAAATGATTCTATAGAATTCAAATGAAAAATACTTCCTCGAGCACATGTGTGTCTTAAAATAATCATTACACTATGCAACTATTACTTGAAATTTGTGTGAATGTACTGGACATTTATATTTTTCCTAAATTTCTTTCATTGACATACACAGAGCTAAAATATTAAATATATCTAATACATTTATTTGAGAGATATTTTCTCTTTTATAGCTTTTAAAATATATACAAAAGGTACTGAAGGTATGTTAGTATTTTCACTCTATTTTTAATTTCACAATATGTTTAGGAACTGACAACCTAACATGTCATTGTAATATATTTTCCAATTATTAGTTTAGCATGTGCCATTTCAAACTCATGTAAAATACATATATTCCAGGAACAGTACAAATTTTTATGTCTTTACTTATAAATATGAACATATATTTATACTGTATCAATTTGTTAGGATATTAAAGAAGAAAAAAGACAAAATTACAAAATAAAGAAGAAAAAGGTGGTGTGGTGTATTTTCAATTTCATGGATGACTGTAAGTTTTGATAGGGACTAGGAGTGTGAACCTTCTTGAAAGCCATTAGGTCTGGTCAGTAATTTTAGTATATTGAAACTTGAGTAGAGTTTAAATTTAAAATATCCCTTTGATTATAGGAAGTAGACAGGGGCTATCTTGCTTTAAATCGTATTTTTTTTTTTTTTTCAAATTAAAAGACAAGAATCTTACCTACAACATATTTAAACCTCATCTTTTTATCTCAAGTTCCTATAACATTATAATGCCTATTTTTTTTAACCTCCTCTTTCTCCTTACTAAATCTTCCCTATTAAAAAAAAAAAACCAAAAAACTCAATAACCTGTCATTTCTTTATCTTTTTTTTTTTAAATTTTTTTATAGTATTTTTTTTTTCCAAATTTTTTTCAATTCCAAAAAAACTTAGGGGTAAAAGTGTGTTTTGTTACCCTAGGGACCGCATCATGCTGAAATCAGGGCTTTGGACAGACCTTCACCAGAATAGATTACATTGTATCCTATACCTAGACTTTTATCCTCAACTCCACCCTTCCTCCTTCTTAGTGTTCAATGTCTATTATATCACATGAAGACTAAATGTTCCCTAATTTAGCTCCCTTTTATAAATGAGAACATATTTTTTCATTCTTAAGATAATTCACTTAAGATAATGGTCTCCGGTTCCCTCCAAGTTGCTAGTTTTCAGTGGAGTACTGATCTCCCCAGCAATTATAATATTGTGGTTAGTTCTTTGCTTACTTCTAGTAGAATTAGTTTCAGAAAGAAGGGAGCTTCTGTGTTTTGTTCATATATATTAAGGGCTGTAATATGTTCTTTTTTATTTGCTCCCTTTATCATTATATAATCAAAATCTTTGCCCTTTGTTACCATTGTTGATTTTAAGTTAATTTTATCTGCTATGATCTATTTTGTTTTCTTTTTTGTTTGTTTGTTTCCATTCCATGGAATTTTTTTTTTTTTTCATCTTTTTACCTTGAATCTATGAGAATCTTTGCAAGTTAAATGGCTTTCTTGAAGACAGCATATTTTGGGGTTGTATTTTCTTATCTTTTCAGACAACCCATATTTTCCAATGGAGCATTAGATTGTTTACATTTAACATTAATGTTGATATGCGAGATACTCTTTTGTTGATCATTACAGAGATGCTTTGTTTTCTCCTCTATAATACTGTTTTATAAGAGCTATAAGCTTTAACTTTGGCATGTTTTTACATTGGTGGATTTCTATTGTTATGTTCCACATATAGAGTACTTTAAACCATTTCCTATAGGACAGGTCTAATGTTGACAAATCCTATTAATGTTTGCCTGCCCAAGAAGAGGTTTATTTGTCCTTCACCTATGAAAGTTAGTTTTACAGGATACAAAATTCTTTATTGGAAGTTATCCCTTTTAAGAAAACTAAAAATGGTACCCTAATCCCGTCTGGTTCATAAGGTGTCTGATGAGAATTCTGCCATTAGTCTAATGAGTTTTTCTTTGTAGGTTATCTGTTGTTTTCATCTTGCAGTTTATGAATTTTCTTTTTCACTTTGACTTTGGTCACAACTGTGACTATGTGCCTTGGGGATTTCATGGTTGCTCTGAATATTCTATGAGTTAAATGACCTTATAATTGGTTATTGAAATCTATTTGGACATCTGGTTATACTTGGGAAGTTTCCCTCAATTATTCCCTCAAATAGGTTGACCACACTTTTTTTTTTTTTCCTTCTTCTTTCTAAGGGATACATGATTCTTATACTCATTTGCTTTCCGCAGTATCATATTTCTTGGAGAAAGTGATCATTCTTGATTATTATCCTTACATTTTTGACTGGCTGAGTTAATTCAAAAGTCTTGTCTTTAGCTCTGAAATTATTTCTTCTGCTTTGTCTAGTATGTTGTTAAAACTTTGTAGTGAATTTTAGAACTCCCTAAATAACTCTTTCATTTCTATAAGCTCTGTTACATATTTTCATATGTTATCTGTGTCTTTAGTGAATATTTCTTTTATCTGACATTTTAACAATTTGTTTTTGATTGGTGCCTATTCCTGGACAATTACTGTGTTCCTTCGAAAGCATCAAAGCCTCCTGCTTTTCATTTATATTTTCTTGCCATCTGAAACCTCGTTTATCAGCTCAGGAAAAATCACTTTCTGGTGCACATCCTCTTTCTTAACAACTCTGCTGCTCAGTGCATAGGACCTGGTCCCTGGGGTGGCACTTCATTTCTAGTCTAGATAGAACAAGGAAGAGGTGGGTGGATGAAATGTGAGCAGTTATCACTGCTGCTCTCCTATGTCTCATAAATTAACCTGTGGTTTTCACAGGGGGTTAGTGTACTGCAGTGTAAGCCATCACCCCACCCAAGTCCAGTGGTGGCAGCAGGGAAGGGCACACGATGATCCAAACATCCACCCTACCTATGTTCCCTCGTAGCGTGGTGAATGTGTGGTATCTGCCATGGGACTCATGAGCATGTGGGGTTCCTTTTGCTTTCCAGCCTGGCAGGGGTGATGCAGAAGCAGCGACAAGGGTAAGACCCCTGGGTGGATGAAGCACTCGGGTGTTAAAGATCTAAAATTGCATCAGCCGCACTGCACAGGATTAATAAACCAAAGCGCATTCTGTCCAGAGAAACGCTGCTGCAGTCTCCAGTCAGCTCCTTAGGTCAGCCTGACAGTCTGCTGTTACAGAAGGCTGCTCCCCAAAACCGCATTGCTATGTTCAGGGGGAAGTGTAGAGTATCTGGATTCTTTCCTCCATCCCTTCCCCACCTGTGGGTGTGTTGCCCATATATTTTTGATTCTGCCAAGCAGTTCTCACCTCTTCCCTCTATTTCCCCTTGGGAGCTTGCTATATCCTCTCTGTTGATTCTCAATACTCTATCAGGTGAAAGATCTGGAGGAATATCTATTCACCACTTCAATCCTCTCCATAAATGCAGCTTGTGCAGGCTGGTTTTAGTCTGTTATCTTGGACCCTTCTCCCTATATTTTATAATAGATTTTCTTGTCTCCCCAAAGAGGAATGACTACTTTTTTAAATATTGTGAAAATGCTTTCAACTTATTTTTATACATTTTGTTCCTTCTGTCCTCAGCAATGGATGCTTAGCTCAGATCCAGGGAGTAACCCATGCTCCAACATTTCAGATGACAAATGACCAAGAGGAAGAAAAGAATATTCATACATAGAATTTAATTATACTTTTGTCAGCTCTGGGACGATAATACTAAGAAAATAATCATAAGAGTGCAAAATGCATGACTCCATTAAATGGCTGTGTATATTCACAAGAAGGAGAGAGAATGACTATTTGAATTTAATCTCAGCTTCTTCTTTTAGGAAAGCCACTAAAAATTAAACTAAAAATGTTTTGGAAAGTTGATGTTCTAATTTAAACTCTATATGAACTTCTTTCTACTTTCCTCAAAGTTTTCATTCTCTACCCAGAATAGGAAAGAGAAATGTGAAAAGCAACATATGACTCACGATTACAAAAGAAATATCAAGAGATGGAACTTAAGGAATAGTGGAGTAATATTATACATTTTCCTCCTCCATCAAAGTGGCAAAAAACACTAGCAACATTTTTCAAGGTCAATGTTTGCAAAATTCTGGAAATTAATATGTGTCTTAAAATAATTAAGGCAGTGTTTATTCAATAAAAACTACTGAACCTCCAAACTAGCACCAAGATTTATCACATGGCAATGTGATGTACTCCTGTCCATCCCAATTCTATGGTACTCTTGGAAACCGGTAGACTTGCAACTGTAGTAGCTGTGAAGATAACTATCAACTTCCAGAGAGAACAAACATGGTGGAATGTCTTCTACAAAGCACTAACATGTATCACAACTTAGTGATAATCTTTATTAACAGAGTATTGCTTTAATTTGATTTGACTGTGTCCTCAATTCCCTCAGTGGAATGGTTAAAAATAATTAGTGAGAATTTTTTAGCAAATGTCTAAGACTATGATACAAATTGTGTTAAAAGAGCCCAGTCCAAAATGTTAAAAGGTAGATCTGGGATACAAAATATCCATAGTTAACTTTAATAAGCTCTAACATACTGGTGGAGATCTAGAGGATTTGTACATGCGTAGGCCTGTGTATACGCCCATGAAAGTCCTGAGAGATGCCCAAGTCTCTCAATTTTGGCTGACATTAATGACCTTAGAAAGCAGGAATTAAAGACTGAAACAAATTTATAAACTGTCAGTGTACTAAAGGTGTGCCGTAATACACAGAGTTTGTCAGAAAAGGTTGAAGGTATTTACAGAAGTCCCTGGTGTTAGCTGACCACTACGTACATGAATAGAAACTGTCAAGGCATAGAGAATGCACAAAATTAGAATGGGAAAGTTAATAAACCTACAGTAATAACCACAATTAATCAATAAAATAGGGACATCAACAAATCTTTAATTGGGAAGTGCATTTGATTTATTTGCAGAGTTGTCACATTATAGTATCTAAAATACAAAATTTCTAACAAAAGTTATGGTCCTTAAAAATAAACCAAAAAAATGACTTATATTCAAGAAAGGAAAGAAGTAAATGGAATCTTTCACTTACATACACAAATATTGGATTTATTACATGGAGACTTTATTTATTTTAAATATGTTCAAAGAACTAAAAGAAAACATATCTAAATAATTAAGGTAATGCCTGGCAGAAATGTCTTACCTAAAAGGGAATATTAATAAAGAAATAAAAATTATTTTAAAAGGCTAAATAAAAAATCCTGAGTTTTGAAAGTATGAAATCTGAAAATGAAAATTTTACTAGATCATCTCCAAAGCATATGTGAGGTGGAAAATATTATATCAGAAATAGGTCAATGGATATCATGCACTCTGAGGAATGGAAAGATTAACAAAATTTAAAAAAATGAACATCTTCAGAAAATGGCAGGAACCATTTAACGTACCAACAGATGTGGCTGGACAAGTAAGTTCATGAACTCATCCCAGAAAAAGTGCCATGTCTGCTGAATGTAACTGTGGTCACCTGCGAGGTACTCCTTTGTGAAGCTACATGCCTAGTCCTCACTTAAAGGCAATTCTGAAACTTTTTCTGGCATGGTTATCAGACCTATCTTCATACAAATCTGAGAATTAAGTTTGGGAACTCGTCCTAGAAAAAGTGCCATATCGCTCATTGCTGAATATCACTAGAATTGCTTTCAATGTACTCTCCCTCGGTCATCTGGTGACCACAGTGATATTCAACATTGAGACACGTAACACTTTTTCTATGATGAGTTTTCACCCCTTAATTGTCCAACCATGTACATATAATATATTCCCAGAAAGAGAAAGAAGAGAGAGAAAAATCACCAAAAAAACACTCGAAGAAATAATAGCCATACTTTCCAATTTTGATTAAAAATTTCATATACACATTTAAGAAGCTCAACACACACCAAGAGGACACCCTCAAGACAGTGTGAAAGATGTGCAGACTATGATGGTGAGATCCATGTCACAAGACGAAGAGTGAGTCTTCAAATCTGCAAGAAAACAATCAGGTTTCATATACAAAATGTTATCAATAGGTTTAACAGATGAATTTTCAGCAGCTACCACAAAGTACAAAAGGCAATGGGATGACATATTCTAAGATATGAAAGAAATAGAATGTTTAATAAGAATTTCATAACCAATAAAGTCTCCAAAAAATTGTCTACCACTCTAGGGAAAAACAAACAAACAAAAAAAAAATTGCCATCAGAACACGGTGTTTTATTATGAAAATAGTATAACAATTTTGAAAACAAAAGTATTCTTCTAATTTAATAAAAACTTTTTAAATTCCATGACTTAGCAATTATAAATTTGGCTATGATTTAATTAAAAATTTTTTTTTTAAATTTTTGTATTGTTTTCAGTGTGTGAGTTATTTGAAACTCACATGACACTAGAATCAATATTTATACTGCACACCACACAGATTGTATGTGACTCACAGCATACTTACTACATTTGTTTCTGGAGATTTAGACTTTTATCATTCCACAAGTGTCTAGTTATGTCTGGAGTGGACCTTGGTGGTCCTGGATGATGACCTCTGAGTCATAGTCCATAAATATGTACAACAGTGTTATATCATCACATACTATTGTATTGGTTTCATTGGAAGAGCCCTAGGCAAATGTTCAAGGGGAAATGCACAATCAGAAGTTATAGTAACTGGAGAGCACAGTCCAGCACATGTGGTGTGATTGTTCAGGTTGGCTGGGAACAAATGACAGAGGTGAGGGAGACATGACAATTCACAGTGAGAACAATGAGCAGAGGTTTTGCAGGTTCCACATGTGCCATGTACCTTCACTCTTATCTAGCAGTTCTGTGTACTCCACAAGGCCCTGGGCTCAAAACTAGCATAAGTTAAATTATAATTCATATGGCAGTTAACATGTTAAAACACTCCCGATTTTAAAAAATGAGAAAAATATCTCTCTGTAAGAAATACTAAAGGGAGTTTGTGAGGCTAAAAGGAAAATATTCTAAGTAAAAACTTTAATACATATGAATAAATAAGCTACTTGGTAAAGTAAGTATATAGGTATATACAAAATATATATGTTTATATTTTGTATTTGTAGATTCTTTTTTAAAATCTGAATAAAAATAGAATTAAATAATGAATTGACAAGGGCTAGGCTGATGGGCTTATCACATACAAATATTTAATTTATAAGAAAACAATACAATAAAGGTATGGTGGTGGTATAGTCCATACAACTATAATAAAATTTACATAACACCTTGTATTACCTAAACTAAGATTATATTAATCTAAAGTAGCCTGCTTTAAATGAAGATGTGAATTGTAAACCCCAGAGTAACAATATATTATTGAAATGATAATGTAAGGAATGACGTACAAGAATGAAAAAACACTAGAAATAAATTTTTTTAACACAAAGTGAAGTAATGAAGGGATAGATAATCAAAGATATAAGATATAATGAGAACAAATAGTAATATGGAAAACATAAAATCCTACAAGGTTAGTAATTTCATTAGATGAATTTAATGTTCCACGTTGCATAATGGATAGAACGACTATGCAAAATATCACTAAAGATACTAAAGACACAGAGAATGCTATACGCCAAATGATCTGAGCACATCTACAGAGTGTTCCACCCCAAACTGCTACAATACACCTTCTTTTTAAGCATCAAGAACATTCCCCAGAATAGATCATATTTTACCTTATCTAACAAACCGCAGTATAAATAAAAGGACTAAAACCATACAAAACATTTTTTCTGGCTAAAATAAAAATACATTAGTAACCTAAATGATAGAAATACATTTGTGAAATCCCCCAATACATGTCTATTAAATGGTATACTTCAGCATATTCAGCAGTTCCAAGCAGAAATGAGAAAAGAATTAAAAAAAATATTTTGGATAAATTAAAATAAAAAGACAACATACAGGAAGTGATGTGATACAGTTAAGCAATACAAAAAGATAAATTTATTGCTGTAATTATCTAATTAAAGAAAGACTTCAATTTAAATGGTTTAATTCTGTATCTCAAGAAACTGGGAAAAAAATGAGTAAACATAATCCAACGCAGAGTGAAGAAACTAATAGAGATTAGAGAAGAAATAAATGCAATAAAGTTGGAAAGCCATAGAAAAAAGTCAAGAAACAAAAACTTGGTTCTTTAAAAATATCAAGAAAATTGACCGTCAGTTAGAATGACCAAAAACTAGAAAAAACTTATACTTCTAAAATTTGGAGTGAAAGAGGAGAAAAAGACACAACCTACAAAAATCAAAATGATTATAAAGGAATACCATGAACACCAACAAATTAAATAATTCACATGGAATTGACAGATTTCTATAAGATTCACACTACTGAATCTGACTCAGAAGGAAATACATAATTTAACTAGACATATAACAATTAAAGTGATTGGATTAGCATATAAACACTTTCTGCAAAGAAAAGCCCAGGCCCAGGACAAGTCACTGGTGATTCTACCAAAATTTTCTTCTCTATATCCTTCACAAATTCTTTCAAAAAATAGAAAAGAGTACTTCCCAACTCACTGTCTAAAGCCAGAATTACCCTGATACCAAAGCCAGACTAAATATCAAAAAGAAGGGAAGGAAGGAAGGAAGGAAGGAAGGAAGGAAGGAAGGAAGGAAGGAAGGAAAGGAAGGAAGAGAAGGGGAGGGAAGAGAAGGGGAGGGAAGAAAGGAAGAAAGGAAGGAAGAAAGAAGGAAAGAAAGAAAGAAAGAAAGAAAGAAAGAAAGAAAGAAAGAAAGAAAGAAAGAAAGAAAGAAAGGACCAGCGCAATTTATGATTAGAGATGTGGAAATCTTCAGCAAAACAGTGCAAACAGAATTGAGCAACATATTCCTCAATGGAGAATTATCTTAGACTAGTTGGAATTTGTCCCAGAAATAAAAGATAACATTTGTATCCAAAAAGCAATCGATGTAGTACACCATATTAATATAATAGTGGGAAAAACACATGAAAAAATGCACTTTCTCCCAAACAACATACTTTTATGATAAAAAAACTGGCATGATGCAAGGGTCCTTAGCACGCACACCTAGGTGAGAGGCTATCCTACAACCTCACCTTTACGTTGGAACTGAGGACAAGGTAACCTAAAAATTTGTTCCCTCACATTAATTTGAAATTTAAAAAAACAACAATGAAGTAGGAATAGAAGATGAATTCCTCAACCCGATAAAGGGTATCTGTGAGAGAAAAATAATTAACCTCATACTTATTGGTGAAAGAATAGTTTTCCTCTAAGATAAGAACAAGACAAAATGATTGGTTTCACTACTTCTGTTAAGCACTGAACTAGAAGATTTTGCCATAAAATTGAGAAAATAAAAGGGAAAAAAAGCATCCACATTGGAAAAATATTATTGTTAATTAAAATAGTTACTCAATAATATCAGTTATATTTTATGTTTAGAAAATAATTCTAGTTTATGCACTTTGAATTCTTGTTTACAAAGAGTATTTTGGCATTTATTTCAAAATCCAGAAGAATACAGTTTGGCAGACCTCCTTTAGAATTATTTTATTCTACAGCATTCATTACCTTTTTACTAAAGTATTGATGAGCACTCCAAATATAATATAACAACTTTGGATCACATTCATGATTTATTTTCTTAAAAGATCAGTAAGAGTTATTTTGAAAGCATGCAATTAACAGAACCGTATCAAATCTGATTTTATGTCCTTATTTTTTTTAAAAGGTAACAATATTTATTATAAGGACATTAGTAAATTCTGATTAATAAAATAGATTAATCATCTAGTAAATTATAATTTTATAGTAATTCTATTAGACAATATGCAAAAAAGTATACATCTCAGATCAATATGGCACAAATGAACTTACATTTTTGAAGCTACTTTTTTAAAAAAAGCTTCTGAGGATATTTTACAAATAACATTAACATATTAAAAACATGTCAAAAAAGTTATTCTTGTCACTGATTTAATGCAAGTATGCTTCTGTATGAGATTTTAAGCACAATGCATGCCACTTTTAACATGTAAGAAAACTTGATGTGGAATTTATTTCATTCATATTTGCAGTCTTTAAAAATAACACTTGAGATGAGAAATACCTATTTAAATATTACATAGTTTTTTCTATTCCAAATATCTCTCTCTTTAAATTTTTTATCTAAAGCATAACCTTCTGTCTCATGTAAAGGTTAACATGTGTGTCCCTAAGGTTGTCCACTTCAGTCCCTCAGGTGACTAGTGGGACAAAGTGGTTGTTTCCGAATTTTTGATGGGGGTCCAACAGAAATATCCTTTTCTTTTTACCCATCAAACTATTTAAATATTATCATTATCTTCACATGGAATTATATAGAAAAGATTGGAAGTTCTGATGCTAACATATGAAGACAGATACACACTCAAACACACATGTACGTTTGTATATTAAGGCAAAAGCTCTGGTAGTCTATTGTGTACAAAATTTCCATTTAACTGCTATCCTCATTTTCGCTAAGTATCTTCATATTTTCTTATGTGGATATGATAAATATGGTACAAAAAAAGTATCTATTTTATATAGTCCTTTGAAATAAAAATGTAAGGATATATTCATAGAAAAGAAGAGATGGCTGTATTTGTTATATAAAATAAGCATTTGTACTATGATTATATTTTTAAGAAACATATTAATATTTTATATTAACTATAAATTATGATGATAATGATTTAAACATTAATAAACATAAATGGCAATTTATGCTCAGTATTTGAGATAATAAAAACATGTTTTCTAAAAAATAGTTCATTTCAAGATTGTTAATCTAAATGAACTATAATCTGTACTCATGTTCTTCCCAGATGGTAAAATAGTTAAGCTCTAAAGAGAAAGACCTGTTCTTCCTTGTTAGAGTCAATCCTGAGATAAATACAAGTTGAAGAATATGGGAATAACACACACACACAAAATGTGTGATTTTGTGGAGCAAGCTTAAGAAACATGAATTTCCCTTTGATTTACTCTTTCCTACAAACTATGTCTTTCCCAAAGGAAATTTCTTAACTACTGTACTATGAGGCAAAGACAACATGAACATTAAAATGTGGTATATGTATACCATGGAATACTATTCAGCCGTAAAAACAATGGTGAACTGGCTGGGCACCCATAGCTCGGTGGTTAAGGCTCCCGATACATACACCAAGGCTGGGAGGTTTGAAACCTATCCAGGGCCTGCTAAACAACAATGACAACGTCAACAAAAAAATAGCTGGGCATTGTGGTGAGCACCAGTAGTCCCCGCTCCTTGGGAGAATGAGGCAAGAGAATCACTTGAGCCCAAGAGTTTGAGTTTACTGTGAGCAGTGACACGGCACTCCACGCCACATCATGAGACCCTGTCTCAAAAAAAAAAAAAAAAAAAAAAAAAATTTCGGATGGGGACCTGTAGCACAGTGGTTACCACACCAGCCACATACACCGAGGCTGGCGGGTTCAAACCCAGCCAGGGGGAACTAAACATCAATGACGACTGCAACAAAAAAATAGCTTGGAGTTGTGACAGGCACCTGTAGTCCCAGCTGCTAGGGAGGCTAAGGCAAGAGAATCACTTAAGCCCAAGAGTTGAGGTTTCCCAGAGCTGTAACACCACAGCACTCTACCAAGGGCAACATAGTGAGACTGTCTCAAAATAAAATAAGGAACCATGGTGAACTATTAATATTACCACCTGGATAGAATTGGAGACCATTCTTCTAAGTGAAGTATCAAAATAATGGAAAACAAACACCACATGTACTCACTATTAAATTGGAATTAATCGATCAACATTTAAGTGCACATATGAGAATAATACTCATCAAAAATCAAGTAGGGGGTGGGGGAAGATGGGATGGGTAAATTTACACCTAATGGGCACAATGCACACTAAGTGATATGCACACTTAACAATACAAAAGCAATTTATATAACCAAAACGTTTATACCACCACAGTATTCTGAAATAAAATTCAAAAAGAAAAAACTCAAAATGGTTACATTAAAATGATCCTGAACCAGACAAAGTAACTACCCATGAATAATTAAAACTACTAGAGAGAAAAGTGACAGTGTCAAAAATAAAATAAATAAAATAAACAATGCTGAGTTAAAATAACAAACTAACAAATAAAAAACATAGAGGCTGTCTTAGTTTATAATCCCATCAGAAGTGTAAAAGTGTTCCCTTCTCTCCACATCCATGCTAGCATCTGCAGCTTTGGATTTTGTGATTTAGGCCATTTTCCCTGGGATTAGGGGATATCACAGAGTGGCTTTGATCTGCATTTTTCAGATGATTATAGGCAATGAGCACTTTGTCATGTATTCCTTGACCATTTGTCTGTCTTCTTCAGAGAAGTTTTTGTTTAAGTCTCTTGTCCACTCATCAATGGAATTGTTTACTCTTTTCTTGTTAATTAACATGAGTTCTCTGTAGAGTCTAGTTATCAGTCCTCTGTGGAAAGAAGTATGGAGAATCCTCAAAGAGCTAAAAGTGGACCTTCCATTTGTACCCATGATCTCATTACTAGGTATCTATCCAGAAGAAAAACAATTGTGTCATCACAGGATATTTTGACCAGCATGTTTTTTTGCAGCTCAATTCATTATTGCCAAGACACAGATGCAACCCAACTGCCCAACAAATCATTAATGGTTTTATGAACTGTGACCCCCCCCCCCCCCCCCACACACACACACTTGCAATCACTGGAGACTATTCAGCCCTAGTTAAGATGGAGACTTTACAGCTTTTGTATTTACCTGGGTGGAGCCCAAGCACATTCTCCTTAGTAAAGTATCACAGGAATGGAAAAGCAAGTATCCAATGTATTCAATCTAATAAGAAACCAATAGGAAAACAACTACACACCCACACAAGAGAAAAATAAAAGTATATTCAAGTGTGGAGGTGGGAGAAGGTGGAAAAGGGGCAGAGGGAAAGGGATCAGTAAGCTGGAACCCAACATAAGGCTATACAGCACACTCTGTCAAGGGGTCCTCAAACTGCGGCCCCCGGGCCACATGAGGTGGTGTGATTGTATTTGTTCCCGTTTTGTTTTTTTACTTCAAAATAAGATATGTGCAGTGTGCATAGAAATTTCTTCATAGTTTTTGTTTGTTTGTTTGCTTGTTTGTTTTAAACTATAGTCTGGCCCCCTGTTTAAAAAGTTTGAGTACACTTGCAAGGGCTCAACTACAACTTGAATTTTACCTTGGAAATGCAAACGATGTAACCTAATCTTTTGTACCCACATACTAATATAAAATTTAAAAAATGATAAAAACATGAGAAAGGAACCAAGGTGGTAGACCTTCAGGAATGTTTAACAAGAGTGTGAACATTCATTCAACTTCCATAAAAATAGCAGTTCTAGTAGGCTTTAATTTTGTGTATTAGTTAAATATTTATGACTGGAACAACATTATTGGGCTTCAATAACCCATGTTTTATTTTTTAAATCTAAAGATCCAGTGGTTGACACAAACAATAGCAACAGAGAAAAAAAATCAATTGATCTTTGAACTTAATGCAGACAGGATGCACGTTGTGAATGCCGTGCAGTGCGTGTCATCTCAGATACAGCCCACCTGATTATATGATTCATGACCCCCATTTGCAAATTAGATGGCAGCACCTGGAATATGTGAAAGGTTATTCTTGTTCTCTAATTTGTAGCTACATAAAGTGAAAGACATTGGTTTGTTTTTTCTCCAAGCAAAAGAGTTTATTAGAGAAAGTAAAATTATTACAATGCCTATAATTAGAGGTATGAGCAATTCTTTTTTTTGTTTGTTTGTTTTTTAGAGACAAGAGTCTCACTTTATCACCCTTGGTAGAGTGCTATGACATCACAGCTCACAGAAACCTCCAACTCCTAGGTTTAGGCGATTCTCTTGCCTCAGCCTCCCCAGTAGCTGGGACTACAGGCGCCTGCCACAACGCCTGGCTATTTTGTTGTTGTTGTTGTTGTTGCAGTTTGGCCGGGGCTGGTTTTGAACCCACCACCATCGGTATATGGGGCTAGCGCCCTGCTCACTGAGCCATTGTTATTGTAGGATGATTCACAATGCATTAGCTTTGTTTAATTCTAATTATGTGGAAAGAAATAAATGTTACGTTGAACCTAACAAATTGGAAAACTGACAGGTATGGGGGAGTTAGGGGCTGATTAGTTTTTAGATTACTGTGTCAGGAATATGATTTACACAGGAAAAGAAAAAAATTTACTTTAGTTACATATAGGATGCCAGTGCAAGTATTTAAGTGAAATATACCACTTTATAAAATTTGGGTCATTGATACGCTGCTCCATTCAAATTCTTATAAGGTTTGGCATTGTTCTTTTTTCTAAAAAAAGGTACACTAAATTGTCTACATATACTAGTATATTATGAAGTATATATGTAAAATAAAAGTTCTACCTTGATAAAATTAAGTGTTATATATGTGTACATGTAGATATAAACAAACACATATACCAGTATAGATACATATTGCTTTATGCATAAGAAAACCTCAACCTTATGTATCATGTATATACATACATACGCATGTTCATATACGTAAATGTGTGTATATATGTGTGTGTGTGTATATATACATATATATTAAGAGAGAGAGAGCACTGTTTTGTTTTCCAAGTTTCCAAATAGAAAGGTAAAAAAGAAACATTGGAATACCTACTTGGTCAAATTAGAATTATAAAAATGGAATTGTCTAAAAATATCTAAAGAACTTTGAATAAAATCCATCCATACATGCTATTTTTATTTAGGTCAGAGAACAAACAAATTGTAATGGATTAAGGAAAGTTTAGTTTTGGAGTCAAATCTTCTTCAGTTTGAATTCAAATGAGATATGTTGTATAACACTGGAAAAATTAGCCTCTTGAGTCTTAATGTATTCATCGATTAAATATATATGTTAAAAAATCTTACTCTTGCAGTCCTTCTGAGCAATAGATGATACAAAGTTTGTAAAATGCATAACAAAGTTGAAGGCGCTTAATAAATATGAAGCACTGAATCAATCATACTGCCGTTATTAGGAAACTTGATTCTGTTTTGTTTCTAGTTAGGGTTTGAATCAAACAAATATGCTGTGAAAAATAGCCTAACTGTATTGTGGCTCAAAGTTTTCTACTGTGTTAGACATGTACTTAATGGTTTTGGATTGTTTTAAAGCAAATAAAGCACATTTATAACAATATTTCAAGTGTAAGAGTCATACATTAATTTACTTAACAAGATTATTTTGCATATTTTATATGTAGAGTGTGAAATACTGGGTTTAAATTTGTCATAAAAATATAGTTTCAATTCTAATGCAGTTTATAATCTAGAATAGCAGACAAGTGTCTGTAATCAAATAATTGCAGAGCAAACAAAAATCTTTGTGTGTGATAAATGCATTGAAAGAAACACACAGGATGCTGGGCTCTGTGCATGATGAGGGGTTTGAGCAGTCAGAGAGATCAGACAGGATTCCAGGAAGATAATGATTAAAACGGCATTTCAGGTATTTCTGGTTACTATAAGTAGTAAACAAATGTCAAATATACAATACAGAATACCAAAAAAAAAAAAAAAAAAAAAAATTTAGCTTAATTTGGAAAACAAAATAAACTGTAAATTTTTAAATATAAGTTAATATATATACAAATAACCAATATTGTAGAAATCATACATGGATGTGATTTTTAGATGACAAAAGTCCAATTTAATTTTACTTTCTGTGTGTAATGGATTTTTCTGTCAATGACTTTCAATAAGTTCATTTCCCATACTTCATAATTATTGTCAAATTGAAGTACTGCTTGGATGCTCTGTGAAGTAAACCTGAATGTTTATGTCTTACCCAGTTTTTTTTTTTGTTTTTTTTTTTAAGACTGCTTACAAACATAATTTCATTTAAGGGAAGTGAGGTAATTACAAAAGTGATTTATGTGGGAATGTTTCTTGTACTTACCTTCTCAATATATACATTTATAGCTATATACTGGACTATAATGAAATAAATCACAAAATCAAATAGCATGCTGAGTTTTGCATACTTATAGTGTCCTGGAAGGTAGGAGTCTATTGTGTTAAGTATTTCTGTTCAGCAAAGATAAGCAAGCAGTTTTTCTAACTCTGAAAGGCAAGTATTCTCTTTTGCTGCAGAGAGAGCTTAGATTTTGAATTCAAGACCTAAAGGAATATGAGGCATTATTTACTTTCTAAGTTTCCTTAATATGTAGACTTTAAAAATTGATAATGCTCCTTGACCTTATTGAATAACATCACTGGATTTATAACAATGAAGTTAGCCATGTTAAATGCTTATATTCCTCAGAATATAAGCAACAAATATATATTTAAAGGATACATGCAAAGATGGGATAGGAACATAGGTATTATTTTTCTGACTCCTTAAAGGCAAGGCTACTTACAAAGGGTAGATTATGTGAGACACTAGCGTACAGCCTGACTCATAATTTATATTTTGCCACCTGGGTTAGAGAGCTGTTGGCCAAAATGATGACGGTCAAATGTCACTACAAACGTTGTTCTTTCTATCCTGTCCAATTCTTGTTGTCAACCGTGGCAACATCTTTGTTTTATCTTGGTCAGTAGTTAGCTGGTGACAACACAAATTTTTGAACTGAATGAAAAGACGAGCTTACTCTTTGTCATCATCATCTTTTTTTTTTTTTTTTTTAATGAGAACTTCTGGGCATTGCTGAAGGTAGAGGATAAAATACTTTCTTAGTAAGCTGGAAGCACATGAAGTATTAACCCAGCAGGATGTTCAAGAAACCTCTCAAACTTTATTAAAATTATTGACTCTAATTTGAAAGTTTAGGTATAGATGGGTATGAAAATGGGAATTAAGTTTGTAAAAAAAATTTCTTCCCACTGTTTTTCTGCTTTGATCTTTTTTTTTTTATTAGAGACAGAGTCTCATTTTGTCACCCTTGGTGAAGTACCATAGCATCACAGCTCACAGCAACCTTCAGCTCTTTGGCTTAGGTGATTCTCTTGCCTCACTCTCCCAAGTAGCTGGGAGTACAGGCACCCACCACAATGCCCAGCTATTTTTTTCTGTTGCAGTTTGGCCTAGGCCGGGATCAAACCTGTCACCCTCGGTATATGGGGCCAACACTCTACTCACTGAGCAACAGGTGCTCTACGCACTGAGCCAAGGGGACAGCCCCCTTTGGTTTGACTTGTAGGAACTGATAAGTGATGTCTCTTCCACAGCAGAATTTGTAATATAGTGAGAGACAGACACAGAAATCAGGTAGATGTAGATGTGTTACCTTTCTATTGGTAGACACTAATTTGAAGAACATGGTTTCAGACTGTTAGCCAAGTAGATGTAAGACAGGATATCATGGAAAGTAGTTGAGTTTTCAAGGCAAACAGAGTGGAAGATGTGCCTCAAAATTGTCTAGATTACAGGGAAGACACAAGAAGATGAATAAATCTCTATTTCTTTCTTTTTTCTTTGTTTTTTTTTAAACTTTGTGTGTGTGTGTGTGTGAGAGAGAGAGAGAGAGAGAGAGACAGAGAGAGAGAGAGAGACTCAAGCTGTTGCCCTGGGTAGAGAGCTGTGGCCTCACCACTCACAGCAACAATCAAGAGATTCTCTTGCCTCAGCCTCCCAAGTAGCTGGGACTGCAAGTGTCCACCACAACACCCAGCTATTTTTTGGTTGCAGTTGTTTTAGCAGTTCTGGGCTGGGTTAGAACCTGCCAGCGTTGGTATATGTGGCTGGCGCCCTACCCACTAGGCCACGGGTGCTGCCCAAATCTCTACTTCTTAATTAGATCCCATGGAGCTGTAAATATGAATAAATGCTTGTAATTCACCAAGTGCATAACTCAGAAAACCTCCTCTGTGGAGAGGAGTGGGAATAAGTATTAGGTATCCTTCAAGTTAATCAATCTAATCCAAACATGTATCCTTTTTTTATAGTCCTTAACTAATACTTCCACATCCACTCTTGCCTTTTTATGTAAACTTTTTATTTTAAATAAAAATTTATTTGGGGATTTTATTTATTTATTTTTATTTTATTTTATTTTTTATTTTAAGGGATTCATTGAGATTACAATGAATTAGGTTTCAGTGATTGTATTTTTTAGACAAAGTTCCTGTTATACATATGTGTCCCACCTCCAAGAGGTTTGCCATACACTGAAGTGTTGAAATAATTACAAGGTTGCTTAACGACCTTCAGACACATTTTCCTAATGTTATCAGCTTTCAGAATAGCGTATTTGTCCAAATTAAGAGATTAACATTGTTTCTATATTATTAAGTAAATTTATTCAGTTTTCACTATTTTTGACTACTATTCTTCTGAGGTTGTTCCAAAATTGAATACTGTTTTAAAACATAGGCCAACAGATCAGGAGACAGTTGCCAATGAAAACATATTTCCTTAGTCGCACTTCCCCAGAAATTGACACACCACTCCATGCAAGTTCACCACGGGAGGCACCAGGGTCAGTCAGGAAGCCGAATGGGCAAGGAAGAGAAGGAGATTACGGGCCTGGAGGTGAAACTCCCATGAGAGACTGATAAAATAGGTCACTGGGATATGAGCCTCAGGTCAGTTGATTGGCACACAGAAGCCAGGCTCCTGTGGGAGTTTTTTGCCATCTCTAGGAGTTAACTAGCCCTGGGAAGGGTGAAGATGTCAGAAAAAAAATTCAGAATAAAAGGACATGCTCAATACAAACACAGAGACGACATTACATTTAATCTTACTGCTTTTTCACATTGCAGAAGAGTGATTGACAGGCAAAGAGGTCTAAAATGCAGTCTTACGCATCATCTGAGCTCTACTGTCCTCAGGAAACTTACCTTGCATTTTTCCCCATATGGTTTTCTTTGGACTTCAGCCACATTAGCTGTTTTCCACTCCCTTAAAATATTTGTTTTTTTTCTAATTTGAGATCTTTATAAATAAAGTGATTTCTGTTTCTGTGTGCACATACACACAGGCACACAATCTCTCTCTTTCTCCCTCTATCTTGCACGCACAGAGTTCTGTACACCTTGGGTTACTAGTTTCAATGTTGACTCTACAAAGACATTTCCCCTAGCCCCACTTATAAAGCCATGCCCCCATTTGTGTTACATTAGCACTCTGCACTTCTCTTTCACTGAACTTATCACAACTCTAATTAAATAATTAAAGGAGTAATTACCTGTTTAAAGGATGGCTTTTCTTAAGAAATTATAAACTGTGTGATATCAGGACCTAATTGTCTTGTTTTCTTCTTTTCCCTTAGTATACCACATAGCTCTGTAAATAGAATAGATGCATAACGCTTTTTCCTTAAGACGAACAAAGTTACATCTGCATTCAAACTATTACCCTGGATTTTTTTTGTAAAGTCAAATTTTGTTACATAATTTGTTGATATGTATAGAAAATATTCTTAGCAATTGCCATGCTTGGTTAATTTACCTATGTGTGTGCCTGCCTCAAACCACAGGAAACTGACCTGGGCGTGTCAGGACACGCCACCCTAAAGCACCTCCTTGGGCACTTCCTAAAAGTAGGAATATCCTCTTTCACAAACCATATATACCATGTCTAACAAAATTAATTTAAATTCCTTAAAATTCTCCAATAGACTTTTAGCCATTTTTAAAACTAGAATCCAAATAAGATTCATGTTTATTTGATTGCTTGTTACCTGTCTGGATTGCATTTCAATACAGAAAATGCAACTGTCTTATCTCAGGGTCTCTCAGAAGTAGATCAGAAGGTGATTCAAGCCTATGTCATTACTGGAAAGGTAAAGAAAATAGAGGTGGGGAGTTGAGGATGTGAGAAAGGAAAGGGAAGGCAGCCAATAAAGGGCACATTACCAAGTCAGCTATCACTGTGAGTGTCTAACTAATCTGTCTAGGAAAACTAGGCAATCCAGAGTAGGGGAAAAACACACATCTCTAACACTCCCCACCCATCACTCAGAAGGGTCAGCGAGAGAGTAGAGTATTTATGAATACATCTAGTCAGTTGCAGTTGGAGGACTTGTTCCCCAAACATTAATTCCTTGACACATCTTGTCTTACTCACATGAAAGGCAGCACATTGTTCCCTGGTTGCAAGCAAAAGTTCCCAGGAGATAAACCTGGTGCTCGCAGTTGGTGGCCAGACTGACACACGGAGAAGTCGTAAAGCAGGAGGGCAGAGGACAACATGGGCCACTGCTGTTTCTCTCACACATGTTCCACTCCAATGATCTTTTTACAAGAATCAGACTAGCTGCATTAAAATTAAAAGGCTCACAGTATGAATTTATCTAAATGTTGCTTCGTGGTGTTATCAAACTTGTTTTCTTGTTCTCTGCCTTTCCTATAAGTTAAAAACTAATACTAAAAACTTGGAGATTAAGATTGAAATTTTTGCAAGGATGTTCTCCAGAGGATAGTGTGTATTAAATATGTCGCAGCTTCACATGTTGTATCATGTTATATTGTACATTATGCCAGAATTTCCCCCTTTGAAATATGTTTTTGTTTGCCCAGTTGTGATTGTAACCACTGGATTTTTCCAGTGTGACCGCAAATTCTTTCCCTTTTATAATTAACAGTAAACTGGAATGAGACTCTGGCCCTCTGTAACTAACTGGTCTTCATCACCTCTTCATATTCTAGATTTTGTGTGCAATGATGATTCTTGCATGAATTAATCATTTCACAGTAATAAGAGTGATTTTTAACTATTATTTCTTTTAAAAGGTTAACCTGACATTCTCATGTTAAAACAACAAACAAACAAACAAACAAAAAACAAATACAATATCTCTCTTTCATCAAGTGTGAAGATACTTTAATTGCTTCTAACAAGACAGGCTAAATTTTCATTCCCTTTAACAAATTTCCCTGAATTTGTTATAATACTGAGTTGTAATAATGACAACTTGGTTTTCTCTTGCATGCACACAAGACACACACAACACATTAATATATTTTGTTTTTTTAATATTTTACAGTTAATTTTAATCAGTGTTACACTTAATATCTACATTATATTGTCATTAATTATCTGGGAAAATTTATTCTTCTTTAAAGGTTAATGCCTACTTTTGAGAAATGCAATGTTAAGAATTTACTTGTGAATATATATATCTAATATGTTGGTGATATTTGCAATAGTATATCCTCCAATTATGTGTTTATAACTTCTAACTTTTTAAATATATTACCCCACAAAAAGTCTTTTCTATAAATATCATATTTTTTTCCTTACCTTGAAAATGATTAATCTATTCATTAAGTATATAGACCTATTACCTAAAAGAATGATTAAAATGTACTGATGATCTCTATTAATTTTAAAGATCCATAACTTGAATGAAAATTTATTTTTTTAAATCAAATATTTATCCAAATCTTTAGGTTTACTGAGAACTATTATTAATTTTATAACACTAAATCAGCATCAATTTTGTTATTTGTAACTTTGCAATTGAAGAGCAACAATGTACAATTATATTTCTAAGGTGAGCTTTCTCAATGATTGTTTTTTAAAGAGTAATTTATGTATGTATGGTCTTTTCCAGGAAACACAAAGATTTTTCCTTGATGTTTGCTGAAACAGAAAATGTGGCAGTGTACAATTTTTACCAAAGAACTTTTAATAAGGGTACACTTCCAAATAATAATTTATATTCTATTGTAAAATACAAATACTTAATGTGGTTTTTAAGGCACTGACTTGGGTAGAATCAGTCACCTCCATAAGTCATGGGTGTTAATGTTTTAAAACATTATTGATCAGTTAAAGAAAAAGGCATCGTGGGTCCATAATTTTTCTTATTAGGAACACTGTATAGGTAAAAGCTTTTAAAGTAGTGTTTCACTGAAGAGAATCTAGTTTTAAAAGAATGACTTTGAACTTCTCTTCTAGTGCATCTGTTAATAACACCCAGGACCATTTGCTATATAATTGAAAATATGTCTTTTTAAACCAGCTTTTTATAAATGGATTCTTCTTGTTATTTAATGATGATCGGCAAAAGTGTATCACATGATACACCAAAAATAAAGTGGATATAATAATGCCACACAAAACATGATTGTAGCCTTAGGTAATGAGAATTTGGGGAAGCAGGCTTTCCAGGTGCGGTTGCATCCTGACTACTTCGTGGTGTTTGGTGATCAGGTTATACATTTCTTCTTCTTAAAAATTTCTTTCTCATGCACCATTGATTCTTTCTTTCTCTCTCATCTCTTACACCCCTCCGCTATCAATTACTTATCATTATTAGCAATATTATAAGCATTATTAAAATGTTAAGAGTTGTATGTAAATATACAAATTTGAAGAGTTGGACATGTGTATTTAATAGGAGGGCTGCATCTGTAGCTAGTGGTGTGTGATCTGTTATCTTACCACAGACAGCACATTATGAGTTCAATTGTATTTCACTCAAAATTCATATGTTGATGTCTTCACTCAAAGAACCTTAGAAAACTAGGTTATTTGAAGGGAAATGGGGTAATTTCAGATGTAATTATTAACAGTTAATATAGGTCATGCTGATGTAGAGTGAACACTTAATCCAGTGTGATTGATTTCTTATTTTTTAAAAAAAGAAAATTTGGGCACAGCCACAAATCCAATAAATACAGGGAGAATTCTATATGAACATGAAAACAGCCATTTATAACCAAGAAAAGAAGCTTTGTACAGATTTTACCCTCACAGCCTTCAGAAGTAACCAACTCTACCAACAAATTGATTTTGAAAATCTAGATTTCAGAATTCAGAGACAATAAATTTTAATTGATCAACATACCTAGATTATAGTACTTTGTTATAACATCCATAGACAACTAATAATCAAACTTAGAAAACTAAGTATGATTGCATATGTACAAGGGTGCCTTGAATGAAAAGTCAATATGCTGTATTTTAAATAAAGCATATAAGCAAATATAACTTACTTTCTGTAATTCACTTGTTTACAATACAGTGATTCCAATCTGGATTGAAGCATATTAGTGATAACTTACCTACTTTTATTATATTATATGCATAGCCATAGATATCTCCATATCATTGAGTGTGATTGTATTTTGAAGTGACTGAAGCTAAAATGTCTGATATTTGCCCAGCCTGAGGGAAATCGTATTATGTCCAGGAAGCTATCGCTATGGTGTTCAGGAGCATTGCCTGCAGATGAGACCCAGGACTGCCAACTCCACAGAGTGTCTCAGAATAGCTTTTTTTTTTTCACTGTGTTAATGGTTGTCTAAACAGTTTAAAAGATAGTGGACATTTATCTTTTCTATATAGTTGACCAATGTAATTCAATGATGATGTAATGACAATTCCATTATATGAGATCTAACATTACCATTATACTTTCACTTTTTCTTATATTGACAGAACCCATGTTTTTTGTGTATGTGTGGTTTTCCTTCTACTTGAGCTCTATGATGCAAATTTTACCTTAAATACTGAAACTCCATCTTATGACTACACAAGGTAAAGATGTTGGCTATACCCTGGTGTCATATTTTCAAGCAAAATTATAAATAATAATTTTTTTCAAATTCAAGTTTACATTTCAGATTATGAGGTTTTTTTATGTTCTTATCAACACAATATGTGTGAGTTAAAACAGTTTCATTCACAAAATTTTAGGTTCTAATGTTTAGAACAATTGTTTAAAGAACACATAAATTAAACGTGTATTTGCTAATTTTGAATTTGAGATGAAAATTATTTCTATCCTTCTGTTATTGTTAATCCAGTCTCAAAATTATACAATATGCCTTTCAACTATGTACAGCCTTTTCCTCTGTAATTTTCTCTTTGGAGGCTGTTACCCAATAACCTAAAACTTAAGCATCGAAACCTCATGTTATATTAGTCTTCTCCATTCTCAGCATAGAGAAATCATGGATATCAAAGAAAGCATCCTCCTTCCTGTCCAGCCTAAGAATTGATAAACTTTCCAATTTTTCTCTATAAGGAAAATATGACACATTTCTATTTGTTAAGTCCAATACAATATCTTCTTTCATGAAAATTAGCATGAGTGATTTCTTCTTTTTATGTTTAATAATAGAATTTCATATTTTTCATTGTGTCTTCTTTTTTATCAGTATTCTGAGCAGAAGAATTATAACATGAATGTGTGTTTAATAAGATCTTGCGTAGCAGTCTCCCTTCTGTTAAACCCTCAGTTATAAATTAATATAGCCTCCAAGCTTTGTCTTCGGTTTGTCACTAAATTCTGAGAACCATGTTTGCGGAAATGAACTGATTAACCTTTGGAAAAAATTGCACAATTTGGATTTTACATACATTATAGTAAATGAATTTTTTTCTGGGCGGCAGAGACTATGTGAATAAGTCAAAAATAAGAGGACCAGATTGGTTTAAAATCACACAAAGGTAAAGAGGGATGTATCATCTCCCTAGACTGCTGTGACAAAATATCAAAAACTGGATGGTTTAAGACACAGAAATTTGTTTTCTCATACTTCTTGAGACAAGAAGTCTAAGAACAAGGTGAAAATAGGGCTGGTGTCTGGAAAAACTTTTGCCGGGAGGTGTACTTGACAGCTTTTTTCCTGCATGTTCACATGATCTCCACTTAGGCAATGGGAGAAAGTGAGTGAACTCACTGGTTTCTCTAAGAACCACAATCTTACGAGATTGGAGCTCCATCTTTATAACCCCATTCAAACTTGATTAAGACTCTATAGAGTTCCTGTCTCCACATATGACCATATTAGAGGTTAATGTTTAAATATATGCATTTTTAGTTGATGTCAGCAGGGACAATGCACTTTTCCTTTTAATCTCTCTTACAAGCAAAACAAGAGGTTACCTAATAATGCCTTTGTTTTCTTCTTCAAGTCTCTAGCTGGCACAAAGTTATTTTAAAGACTTTCTATTCAATTGCAGAACTTACAGAGAATAACTCAAGTTAAGTCTAAAATAATGTCTTAGTCTTTGCTGCCTGCTATAACAAAAATTCCATAGTTCAATTGTTTGTTTATTTTTTATTCTTGGGGATTTGTTGAGAGTACCAAAAAACCAGGTTACATTGATTGCATTTGTTAGGTAAAGTCCCTCTTATAATTGTGTCCCAATCCCACACCATGCCTCCCCCCCCCCCATTTTTCGCTATCTTTGTTTTTCCCTCTCCCCATCCCCCACCATGCACTAGGTCATTAAGTGTCCTCATATCAGAATTGAATACATAGGGTTCAAAAATGTGGAATGCTTCACGAATTTGCATGTCATTCTGGCACAGGGGCCATGTTAACCTTTCCTGTATTGTTCTAATTTTAGTATATGTGCTGTCAAAGTGAGCATCCCATAGCTTAATTATAACCAATAGAAATTTATTTCTTGCAGTTATGAAAACTGGAAATTTGCTTTACCAGTCTGGTAGAGTTCTGGCAAGGTCCCTGTTCTGAATTTTATATTGCATACTTCTGCTGTATCCTAATATAGAAGAAGATTTGAGAGCTCTTTGGGGTCCCCCTTATAATCACAGAAATGTTATTCATGAGAGCTGAGCCCTCATAACCTTGTCTACAACTCCTAATACCAGCACATTGGGAATTATAATATTGATATACAAATTTGGGGGGTCAAAAGCATTTAGTATATTAACAAATAACATGACCACACAAGACTCAAAAGTATCCATATTACAATGGAAAGAAAAGTTGACTGAGAGAGTACATTTTTACTTTAAGAAAAGCACTGCTTGTCCCATGTTCACAGTTGTGACATTCATCCTTGTACTAGATCGACACAAAGGATATTTTCTATGCCTAAAATATTTTATATATAATTTAAGGAATTTGTGTAAAGTTAACTATTTGGCAACTGAATGCTGCAGAACACAAAAGGAAATATCCAATGAAATGCAGCAATTCAAGAAATAGGGTCACTTATAGGTTAAGCAGTTGCTGTACAATATAAGGTTGTTTTGCTTCACAAAGTAGCAAAATATATTAACATATTGTGAACTGTCTCTCCTTTTTATGTATATGAATGATAACCCATAGACAAAGTACTTTTAGAAAAAAATCTCCTGCATAAATTGAATAATAGGTCATAGAGGCATCAGGGATCTTACATTAAAAGTAATTTCAGTAAACCAGGTATGAATTAATAAATCAGAATCATCACAGCAAGATTGCATAGGAAAGAATGAATATGAAGTACATTTGGAAAAAAGAATGTAGTCACACAATTCAATGATTACTTAATGTAGTGCAGAACCAACCAGTTGAAGACTTTGATTTTTTGTTTTCTTTAAATATAGTTGATAAAAGCTCCCTCAGGTTGCTAGTGAGGCTTGAAGAGGCAGTGAATTCAATGATACCTTCAATTAGTAAGCAGTGTACAAAGTATTTATTCTTCAATGATATTTCCAAATGAAACTTCCATAGCCCCAAGAGAGGGAGATATCAAATAAATAACTTCATAAGTAATCATTTTATTACAGTTTTAATGTCTGTCTCCAAGTAAAATGTTATACCATTGCAGCAGTATATAACTAGGATACTTGGCTTAGCTTAGGGGATAAGTTATTAACTAATTAATATAAACTCATAGAATTTCACTACAATTGTAGTTAAATTAGCTGGAAATATATATATTCCTTTTTGATTCTCCTTGTAGTGTAAAGACAGAATACAAACTAGTTATTACGTTTCTGACATGTACAAGATTTCTTGTATAAAACATCTTCCTTGACAGAATGAAAACTCATTTAGATAACATTTAAATATAAAATACTACAGAATAAGAGAGGTTAATTTTGAACTTGTATATTTTGATAAACTTCCATTTCCCCCATATACTTAGTTATTTTACTTATGTTTTCATGAGTGTTTTTTATAAAATAATTTTCAAATGTGCAATTTTGTGAATGAAAAAGAGGAAAACACTATTGAAGAGTTTCATATAATTCTCCTTTTTGGCATTATTGTGAATACACAGGGTATGCAAGGCAGAGATAATAATGGGAAACTTTGCCTTCATATTGTCCATGTTCTCCAGGTCTAATCTGTCCCTGCACTTAAGTAAAATCTAAGGTATTTCCCAAGTCTTTTTACCAACATTGTTAAATACAAATATTTGCAGATCACTTCAGTCTCTAAAATGTCAGAACTCAGTAATAAATACAATGAGGAGTCTAGCCTATAGCCACATCTTCTGACTCTGTATAATCATATCATCTACCACCTCACTTCAGCTTAGGTGTTTCTTCTACGGAAGTCTTGTTAGGTGCTGGGAACAGATGTCAAGTCCCTGTGTATTTAGGATCTTGCATCTGAGCATCAAAGAATGGTTACTGGGAGTCAAGGGAGTAAATGGGCAGAGCAGGCAGGTGCATGCCGGCAAAGTGCCAAACTTTATTGCAAGCACAGTACACTCCAGAGAAACAATGGGTCAACTCCACTAGTGGAGGAGACCCTGACTTAAACAAGTTTTCTCCCTTTATGCTGATTTCCTAATTTTATGTTAAGGGAATTGTGCTATTCATGATTTTTCTTGGAAAAGGGTAGAGAATTCCTGGAATTAGGAATCCTTTTCTTTTTCTATTCTTGTTAAGGCAATTTCTGGGGGTTGCCATGGCATTTATAAACTGTCATGGCACTGATCAATGTGATTGTTACTATGTTAATGAGGGTGGGTCATTTAGAGACTCTGTTACCTCAATTGTGCACATGCTCCACAGACTTCCTCTTTTGAGGACTTGACACTATTTTGTGGTTTTTCTGCCTTTTTTTGTTTGGTCAGTTCTTAGAAACCCTCTATTGTAGACATATGTATGGTCAGTCCTTGTTGACCCCTTTAACAAATTATATGTTCTTCCTTGAGAGTTCCCTCGGGTCAACGTGTCCCTCTTTGCAGGCAAACCACCACCTCACATCATCTGTGTCTCAATGGACACCCCTAAACAAAGCCTCCGATTCCGTACCTCCTTATCCATACCTAGCATTCTGAATTGGGGAGACAAAGTGTGAGCACTGTTCTTGTTTAATGCCATGTTGTTTTTCTTCTGCACAATAGTTCCCTCCTGGTACTTCTTTCTCATTTTCTTATTCTTCCATGGTTGGAGTGAGGATAAACAGGGAGAAGAAGTAGAACTCAGGAAATGGTTAATTGACACTGATCTGAGTTCACATTGGTTTCTTAGCTTGAAGATATTTAAAGCTAAATTTCTACTTGGATTGATATGTTGGTTTTTCAGAGACTTTTCATTACTACAGCTCTGTAATTCCTTAAACATTTCTATCCTCCACTGTTCTCAACTTCTGGTTTACAATATTAGACTCCCAAGATAGATGTCCTCTTTTGGAGATTTACCAGGTAACTGTCTTAGGAAAAATTGCTCTGCAAACAGATCCAGATCAGTTCTCATTATTGCCTAGGTCTAAAAGGAATATGTTTGATACCCTTTGCCCAGCCATACTCCAAATATGAAGTCTGCCTTGTAGACAGCTGCTTACCTTAGTTAAGCCAGTCAGATGGTCTTCCAGACAGCTTTTCAGCCCTAAGCTTCTCTAGGTATGAGAGCTAGCCATTGTGCAACCCTGCCATCAAAATGTCGGGAGAAACAGGCTAAGGTCTCTTCATGATCTTCTGAAACGCCTCTTACTGGGTTGAAAATAAATTAGAATCATCATCTTCTGTTGTAACTGCCAAGAAAGGGTTCAGACTAACACTGTACTAGCCATTTCCCCTAAAAACATTATTACCCAATTTGCATCTTCAACTTTACCCATTGTATGTAGTCAAAGGAGATGAGAACCTAAAGATTGCAACACTGATTTTTGACCATTCTATTACTCATCTCTTCATAAGTGGTCTGGCAACTCACAGATATAGGAGGTCACAACGTCAAAGCTCTATTGTCATTACACATCTGGAATTGCATCATGTAATAATCCCATGTGGTGTTTTCCTGCAATATACAAAGGATAATAAATAAAAGAGCAGAGTACCATAGCCAATTCATACTTTAAATCATTTTAGTACTTTCTTAAATGAGATCATTATTAATTTCCTGTCAGGAAATCACTGCCCCAAACAATGCATATACTTCTGATATAAGCCATTATTAACTCTATTTTATTGACAGCTGGATGAATGGAAGAATATTTTTTCTTATTTCAGGACATAGAGAATAGTTTTAAGCATTTATTTTGAAATAAAATGTACTAAATAATTGTGTATGAAATACATCATTCATTTCAGAATTAGTTTATCTTTTCAAGAGTTTTCTCAGGCTGCACAATAGATCATACATATTTCATACTATTTCAGATTTGTACATTTTTGTATTTGGTATAATTTAGTTCCAACTGTGTTAGTTAATGAATACCAAATACTATCTGGAGGCAAACTGAGGGGGAAAGTGCTTTATCTGGTAAGCTAAAAGGTTAGGTCATTAATCATATTCTCCCTCATCATGTCTTTTTTCACCAAGTCAGATTATTTGCATTCAAGTCAGACAAGAAGGTTTGCAAGTCACAACCATATCTAAAGTGGGAAAGGTAGGTATATTTAATACTTGATAAGTTATTTCAGTCTTTGTTCCATCCTCCTTCTGAATTGATTTCATGTAGAAATCAAGAGACTAGAAAATTATTAGAAACAGACAAAATATTATTTTCTGAACTCTTTGAAGCTGTTACTTGGGTGGATTCACTCATCTGAGACTGGCAGGCAGAGTAAAGAAATGTGATCAAATGGACTTGTCTGGAAAGTTTGTGTCTTTTGGTTCTTCTTCTGAAACATCTATGATGGATATTCTGGCATTCATGTCCTTATTGTCAGAGGCAATCGTTGCTAGGTGGCTATAGCGCTAGCATTAGAACTATGCCTCCGGTGTTTCTTTTGGCTATCTCTTGCTATGTATAATACAATTCTTATTCTCTACTCTACTTTTTAAAATAAATTCTCATCACCTTAAATGATTAGCCAGAAATAATAGCAGGCATCAATTAAGAAAACAGAGCTCCAGAATTATGTCAATGAGAAATTGGTAGTTTTTAACTGAATGAATTTCAGGCCTGTGAAGTTATGGTTAAAATTAGAGGAAGGATCATACGGTTAAAAGCCTTACTTAAAAATTTGCGAGGCCACCTGGAAAGATGAGAGGAAGGATATAAATCTTTTGTAGACAGAGAAGCTATTATATGACTGTTCAAGGGTTACAAGAAATTCAGAAGTATGGAGTGGATTGATTCTTTCTAATTTTGAAAATTAATGAAATAAAAATTAAAAAAATTAAATCATCAGTCTAAGACTTTGTCTGAGAATCAAGAAGCCTCTATTATTTTCTAAAAATTACCTTATACCTGTACCTGCAGGTGTGATTTCATGGAAATTTGTGTTTAAAATTAACATTTTTCCCTGGACAAAGATAACAATGTGATTAAGAGAGTGTGTGAAACTTGAGAGAATTTGGATGAAGCTGAGTAATGAGAACTCAATTCCATTGAAACTTCTATGTCAGCAGGTTTAGTGAATTTATCCACCTCCTAATAAATTGAAGCATATTTTACCTTTTTTAAAGCACACCAGGGATCCAGTAAAAACTACTGGTAGAAAAGTTTATAGTGATAGATGCCTACTCTAAAAAGGGGAAAAAATCTCTAACAACTTAACTTTACACTTCCAGCAGCTGAAAAAGAAGAACAAGTTAATCCTCAAATTAGTAAAAGAAAGAAAATAATAAAGATCAGAGCATCAATAAATTATGGAGGAAATATAAAAACAATAGAAATAAATCAGTAAATCAGAGTCTGTTTTCTGAAAAGAGAAAAATTTAAAGTCCTTAGCTAAAGAAGCAAAAGACAGAAGATTGCAATAAATTCAGAAATGAAAGAGGAGGCATAACAAAATGTCACAGAAAAAAAGAGAAAGAATCATTCTGTACAATTTTATTTCAACAGAAAGGGCAACATTGAAGAAATGGACTAATTCCTGGACACAGAAAGCCTACCAAGATTGAATTCAGAGGAACTGGAAAGCCTGAACAGATCAATAATAAACAAAGAAAATCAGTAATCCCCAAACTCTCAACAAAGAAAATCCCAGGAGAAAATGACATAGGTGAATTCTAACAAATACGTTAAGAAGAATTAATACCAAACTATGTTAAACTCTCCCCCAACATAGAAGAAGATGGAACGTATCCAAATTTATTTTATTAGACTAGCATAATACCAATGTGGATAACAAGGGAACACAAGAAAAGACAATTACAAGGCAAATATCACTTCTGTATGTGGATGCAAAAATCATCCACAGTTTGGATTAGCAAAGTGAATTCAATAGCAGAAGAAAAAGCACTTAGGAATAAACTTAACCAGGAAAGGGAAACACTTGCACACTAAAAACTATTAAACACTACAGAAAGAGTTTAAAGCAGACATGTGTAATGAAGAGATATCTTGTGTTAATGGATTAAAATAATTAATATTTCTAAAACACCTGTACTATTCAATGTAATCTACAGATTTGACATAAGTCCTATCAAAACCCCAGTGGTATTTTTCACTGAGATAGGAAAATGTCCTAAAATTTACACAAAAGCACAAAGGTTTGTAAATAGCCAGAGCAATTTTGAGCAAGCAGAAAGCTGGAGACATTTTACTTTCTGATTGTGGAATATAATATGAAGCTACAATAATCAAAATACAATCAGATTGACATAAAAAGATATGTATAGATCAATGGAACAAAATATAGAACTAAGAAATAAATTTATGTGTATTTCTCAACTAATCTTTGACAATAATGCCAAGAATATGTAAAAGGAAATAGATAGGTTTTTCAAAAAATTGTGAAGGGAAAAGTAGACATCTACAAGGAAATAAACGAAATTGGACCTTTATTTACACCATGCACAAAACTCAACTCCAAAAAAAAATTAAATATCAGACCTGAAGAAAAAAGGAAAATCTTGACATGTATGATTACATGATGTGACACCAAAAAGTAGGCACTATAACTAAAAACAGACAAGTGAAAATCAAAATACTATCATATTGACATAAAAAGATTTAGTTTTACATAAAACTAAAAAAGCTTCTGAAGAGCAAAGAAAAAATCACCAAAATTAAAAAGACAACCCAAGACATGGAAGAAAATATTTGTAGACCTTCATTTGATAAGAAACTAATGTCCAAAATAATAAGGAATGTATATAATGAAATAACCTGATGGAAAATGGACAGATTACCTGAGTAGATACTTTTCCAGAGAAAACATGCTAATAACCAATAGGTATATGCAAAGGTGTTTGACAAGACTCATCCATTCAGACAATGCAAATCAAAAACCTAGTGAGAATCCACTAGACATCTTAGGGTGGCTATATTTCAAATAAACAAATAATGTTGATGAAGATTTAGAGAAAAGGGAATCTTTTTACACTATGGATGGGATGTAAATTAGCAGCCACTCTGGAAAACAGTATGGAAGTTCTTTAAAAAATTGAAAGTAGAGCTACTATATGATCCAACAATCTCAACTTTTGGATATATAAGCAAAGGAATTGAAATCAACTTCTTGGAGAGACATCTATACTCCCATGTTTATTGCAGTATTATTGAAAACCCAAGATACGGAAGCAATGTAAATGTCTATCAGCTAATGAATGGATAAATAATGTGGTTTGAACATAAAAGAGAGTGTTATTCAGCCTTTACAAAAACTGTGCCGTATGCAATAAGTAGAACGAACCCACAAAGTTTCGGTGACCTATGCCTGTACCACTGAACTCCAATGTGGTGACAGAGTAAGACCTTATTTCTAAAGAAAAAAAGATTCACCTTTTAATGTAATACTTAAATAAAGCAGTTTAATTAAAAATGGAAAAAGTCATTTTCACATTTCAATTCGGGAGTTTCTAGGACCTCAGCAATAAAAATCTCTTTGGATATGAAGAGCTTTGATCTTATCCATTTGAATTGCTTTGCGTTTTCTTCCACTTAAAATTACATTTATAATCAAGAGTAGTTGACCTCCAGTGGAGGAAAAGGGAAAGGGGGAAAAAAGGAGTGCTCCTGAAATGTTTCCATTGTGAAGGATGCCATTTCCCCTGGTGGCTCTCACATTTTGTCTTTTACGACTTCCAAATTAATACCAAGATTCAAAGTCCCACTTATCAAGAACTTGAAAAATAAAGATTATATAATAAATAATTCAAATATGTTGTCAATTTATAACAGAAATGAGAAATGTCATACAGGCCATTTATATTAGATTAAATAGATTGATGTGTGAATTAATAAATTTTTCAGTTGCTGTAATAACTGAAAAAGCTATAAATGTATAGTATTTTTTGTTTTTGTTTTTTTTAGTGATCTATTAAATATTGCTTATGGTAAATGAAGTTGAAAGGTCAGAATTTCTTCAGTTTGATATAACAAAATTAACCTAAATGACATAAATATTAATAATAATAAAGAAAATTTCTTATGATTTGCTCAGTTACTATCAAATGAATTTTTTTTCCAAGGCATTTTGGAAAACACTTTGAAGAGAGGATCAGCATATTTAAAAGTACTATGATGTTTTTGCTCTGTGCTTTGTGAATGATGGTACTTGAAATGGAATTCCTGCTCTTCCTGGTGTCACTGACATCCTGCAGTAACAAAAGCTGGATGGGAAAAATGTCAACTGCAGAGGACAGTTGTCAAACAAAGGATGGTTGTCATTTAAAGGTAAGATGGGTTATGGAAATGGTGTGATCAGCAGGGATGTTTTTGAGGTGAATATTTGAAATTGTGGGTTTGACACCAAAACTGATAAACAATTCATTCAGTTTTATTTTGATCTGTATAGCAGAAAACCAAACCAAACTAAACAAGGGAAATCCAATGTAGAACTGGGTTTGAAGGCCCGATTTGAGCCAAAAGGAGAAAGTCATGTTTTTCCACTCAATTCTAAGACTTGAGCTTTTTCACACTAAGCACAGATCTACAGATATCATGTTATATGTTAAAGATGTGAGAAAAAAGTAGAAGACATGAAAATGCTTTTTAAAGAAAGACACCATGACTTCATTAAAAAAAAAAAAAAAAGGTTACTAGAAAAAAAAATTGTTGTAAATTAGTTGTCATTGACAACTAAATTTTGCTCCTCTTGGCTATTCTACTATGATCATATACCTCACTCACAGAGACATTTTATATTTAGCAATGTACATCATGTATTATTTTTGCTTACCAAATGTGATATAAATCTTTAGTCACAACCTGAATATGGCACTGTATCTGCCTATTGGTAAAAAACTTATTTAAAATATGCATTTGTTTTATTCCCACTATAATTTCTGAAAGGTTTTAATTATGTTAGATCCTCAGACTACCATTCTAGGTGTTTGAAAAAGATAATTGATTCAGAATTAGTGTTTTCTTGCCAAGTGTAATTTCAATTTTCATTTAATCTCTATTAGCCTAAGTTTTTCCTTTACATTCCTCAGAGTTCAGCATTGGATTTCAGTTGATGTATGAGTATATTTTATTTAGAATTTAAGTGATCAGCAGCAAATGCAAATGGAGTTTTAGTTTACCTGGCTCACCTATTGCCAGAGATATGTCTCAATTTATTTTTTAATGCCTATTTTTTAAGGGATAAATTCTCCAATTTATGTTTCACCCATAAAAAAGTCAACCACTGTGGTCATGTCTAATGGACATTGCTCTTTCCTCAACAATATTCAACAGAAACATAAAACACTCTGCTTCTATTTCTCAGAAGACTTACTGCTCTTGGCTTCCATGACACCATGGTTTTTTAATTTGCCTTGTGTCTAAATTCTCTGTTCTCATTGTTCCTGCCTCTTTTTATACCTGTGCATGTAAGTGCTCTTCAGCATTTTTTACTGAGGTTTTTTTAAACCTATCTCCTGCTGTATTTAATTGCTTAGCTATTCAAATGATTCAAAATATATCTTCTAATGACTCCTACATTTGTACCTCAGTAGTATGTCTCTGCAATGCTGCCCATTCCCGGTAACTTACCATTTCTCTTGTTTTCCCTACATTACTTGGCTTTAAATCCATATGTAAAATCCTGTCATTGTATTCAGAAGTGCTTATACATGTATAACATATATGCAGTTAATTTCTTGGCAGAAAAACCACAAATTACCTGCTCTAATGCTTTCAGAGCAAGGATTGATACTCATTTTCTAAGAGTACATTGGCTATTATGGCAGAACTACTGAAACATTTTAAGCCATGTTTTTCTGTTGGTGGAAAATGCTGGAATACTATAAAAATAATTATCCTCATTCAAAAATAAATTTTATATTTCCAGGGAACAACATTAAAATTCAGTGCTAGAATATTAAAAATAGTATTCTAGGCATTTTAAAGGTGGACATCTTGCTAAGCTTAAAATTTCAATCAAATTCCCACAACATAATCATAGACCTTTTGCAAGAGTGTCATTTGAACTAATCCATTAGCCTTGTCCAAATTAGCCTGATTGTTTATAAGGTATTAAATGCGCTACAAAGCCTAACATGTTTGTTATGCTCTATAATCAGAGCACCTGTTAAACAGCCTACCGCAGCTGTACTTCTAGCAGATTACAGGCCATTAGGCAAGTTATACAGTACCTTCTTTTTATAACCTAATTTTCTCTTCTTTTGCATGAGTCTTTCTGGATCATAAAATGAGAACTTTTCCACAGCCCTTCACTGATTGAGATGAGGATAGTGGTTTTAAAATTATTGAGATTCTTAGATACAACTTGCAAATGCTATGGTAAAATGCAGTAGTAAAATATTTCATTAACTTTTAATCCAATTTAAGATTGTTTCCTTCCCCTTGAGACTGGATATCTTTAGATTTATCATGCTCTTTTTTGGAACAATTTCTTGAAGAAAAGTTAAGAGTAAAACTACATACTCAGAAAACACAAAAGCCTGCACTAAAAGATTTTTTTCAAGGTCCAGACAGTTGCCAAATGGAAGAAACATCTGGCATCTATTTTATTCCCTGATTAATTCTTTAAGCATTTGCAGGTTGTCTAAATCATCAAAATCCTCCTGTGTTTGCAAATACATACACCAAAAATAACCCTTAGAACAATAAAGAATATAAAATAGATTAGGCAATTTATTTACTTATGCAAGATTTTGTAGGAGTCCAGAAACTTTATGCATTCTGCTTGGTTCTGGCAATAAAGCAACAAGAAAATCTAACTCAACCACCTAGGTCCCTGTTATGGAACTTACAGTTTCCTGGGGAAGACAGACCTTAACTAAATGAATTAGCAAAACAAGTAGCAACAATGCTATATACATGTGTGCTCTTAAATGTGTGTGACCGGTGTATACATGCGTATATATACACCCATATGTAAGTATAAATAATGAAACTGTGAAGTAGAAATGTTTGGATATATACAAACACAAAACCCAAATTAAGAGGATCACAGTGTGCTATGAAGTGATATTTTCAATGAAAATTATCATTAAATAGAGCATGTTGGGGTAAGAAATACAGGATTATTCTGGGGAAGACCAACAGCTACAGATTCTCTGGTAAGTGTTGCACAGGCAGTTTTAAGCAATTTGAGAAGCCAATGTGAGCGACCAGAGCACAGAAACAAGGGGGAGATTGTACTGGATAACCCTGCAGAGACTTTCAGTGATCAGTTCTTTTAGCACTTTGAAATCAGAGTTGGTTTTGGTTTTTATCTTAGAGGTAATACAAAACCAGCAAAGGCTTATAAGCAAGGGAGTCAGATGATGAGATTTGGATCAAATATTCCTCTAGCTACTGTATGGAGGACGGAAATAAAGGAGAAGCAGTATTATGCAATCAATAGTAATAAATGCATACAGTCATGGAACCAAGTCACAGATCTTATTCTGCTATAAAATTCAAATTTAGGAATAGTTGATGCCTGTTTCTTCCTCCCTAGAGCTTTTATAGTATTTTGTTTGTTTTCAGGGATAGAGTCTCACTCAGTTGCTCTAGGTAGAGTGCAGTGACATCATCATAGCTCCCTATAATCTCAAATTCCTGGGTACAGCAATCTTCCTACCTCAGCCTCCCAAGTAGCTGGGACTACAAGCATGTGCTACTACACCTGACTATCTTTTTCTATTTTTGGTAGCTCTTGTTCAGGGTGGCCTGCACCTCCTAACATCAATATGTACGTCCTCCTCGCCTCCAGACTGCTAGGATCATGGGCAGGATCATGGGCAGGAGCCACTGCAATAGGTCTCATACTATTTTTAAGGTGGATTTATGGGGCCATTCTGTTGACATAAAACAATAAAGACCCATTGGAAAATGGCACTGTGGAAATGAATACGAGTGCAAATCGTCTGAGAGCATTTACAACATCTATGCTATTTGGGGTACACATATTTAAGATGCTAGTAATTAACATCAATCTTCCTTCCTGATTTGAAAGTAGTTGTGAAAAGGAGACTGGCAGAAGGTGATCAAGATAACATCCTGATTAATGGTAAAGCCATAGAGAAGGTCATGGCTTAGACCTGACCAAATGGCTTAGGGGAACTGTAGTCAAAAGTGGATAACCCTGCTTATCAAGTCAAAGGTAAGACAGTTGTCATATGTAGCAAAACAGAAGAAACAACAGGAAATAGTTGTATCCTTGTAGAGTGTTTCTCTGTTAAACTCGTCTATTTAATGAGATAATTCTAATGGAGGACTATCAATATTGGGGAAAAAAGAAAGAAATGAAAAGTTAACCTTCTGTTTAACATTTTGTCTTTTTCCTGACCCAAGGACTTAATTATTAACTGTGGCCTGGCTCCCTCTCTGTGAAGATCAGCAATTGCTTAGGGAAATCTTCACTCACCTTATAAATACAATGAGTCCTCTGTGGGGATAGTAGTGTGGCTGTGGGCAACAGGAATTTTGCATTCAGAGGTTAAAAAGTGGTTCTGAAGAATAATTACTTATTCAAATGAATTTTAAAGCAAAAAGAGAAAATATTAATATTCTACTTTTTGCCCAAATCATACTCAATCATATTGTCCCATATAGCTTATCAGATTCTAGAATGTCACTAAAAGATATCTTAAAGATTTTAATAATAAAATGACACCAATATAGTGATAACCAAAAGTTGACTCTTTCCTTATAAAATTTCTAGCATAAAAATGAAACTACAGTAGTCTCACCTCATCTACAGGGAATACACATCAAATTCCCGGAGGATGTGTGAGACTTCCGATGGTATTGAACCCTGTTTAGACATAGTACTATGTCTTTTCCTACATATACAAACATGATAAAGTTTAATTTGTAAACTAGGCACAGTGATAGATTAACAGCAACAATATTAAATAGAACAATTATAACAATATACTATAATAAAAGTTATGTAAATGTGGCTTCTTTGTCTCTCAAAATATATTCATATTTTTAGACTGTGGTTTACCATTGGTAACTGAAATGGTGGAAAGTGAACTGAGGATGAGGTGGGAGGAGTCTTGTACAAAATTATATCCCCTTGTAAATTGAAATCCAAAAATAAAGAGATGCTGTTCAAAATAAAATGCTTTTATGGTGGTTTGCTAAAAATACACATTACTAAATTCTTATTTACTTTAGATTAAAACAAAATCCAAAGAAACATAAATTGTACCTAAATTCTTCTTTATGCTGAGTTATACCCAAAATAATGTCTGCATGGAATTGTGTTTCCTTTAACGAGTAATGATCTGAGTTTACTAACTATAAATCTTATAGTTCCTTCAGAATCCCAAATGTTCTTATTTTATTTTATCTTTATTTTTTATTTCAAATTAATATGAGGGAAAAAAAATTAGGTTACATTGTTTTCCCTTGTAAGGTGAAGTTCAAGTTGTATTTGAGCCTTTCACCTCAGGGCCTTTCAGGGATCGCGGTGAACACCCTCACTTTGTGCACCATAGTTGAGTTCCCACCATCTGCCCTCACTCCTCTCTCCAATCACCCTCCCCCCTCCAGCTTCACTTTTACTCCTCTCCCCTCCCCATTGCTAGAGTATATTTGTGTTTTATCATTTGTAAGGGAGTGTAATTGTAAGGGAGGTTATATGTTGGTTTTATGTTAGTATTGAGTACATTGAATATTTTTTTCCATTCTTGAGATATTTTACTAAGAAGAATGTGTTTTAACTCCATCCAGGTAAATGTAAAAGATGCAAAGTCTCCATCTTTTATGGCTAAATAGTATTTCATAGTATGTATGTACACCACAATTTTTTAATCCATTCATGGGTTGATGAATGTTTGGATTTCTTCCATGAGTTGGCAATTATAAATTGAGTTGCAATAAACATTCTGGTGCAGATGTCTTTATGGTAAATTATTTTTGTTCTTCTTAGTAGATTCCTACTATTGGGATTGGGGGATCAAATGGAAGGTCAACTTTTAGTTTTTTGAGAATTCTCCATACTTCTTTATGTGCTTCTCCTTACCACCATAAAGGGTGATTTAATTTGCAATCACACCAGCACCGTAGGAGTGTTCCCTTTTCTCCACATCCATGAAGCATCTGTCATTTTTGGACTTTGCAATGTGGGCTAATCTCACTGGAGTTAGGTGATATCTCAGAGTAAGTTTTGATTTGCATTTCTCTACTGATTAAAGATGATGACCATTTTTTTCATGTGTTTTTTGGCCATTAATCTGTGATCTTCAGAGAAGTTTCTTTTCAAGTTTCTTGCCCACAAAAGAATGGGGTTGTTTGCTCTTTTCTTATTGATTACTTTGAGCTCTCTGTAGATTCTAGTTATCAGATCTTTGTCATATTCATAACATGCAAAAATCTTTTCACATTCTGAACACTGTTTACTTTGCTTGCAGTGCCCTTAATTGTACAAAGGCTTGATCAAATCCCACTTATTTATTTTTGACACTGCTATACTTGCTAGAGGGGTCTTCTACATAAAACATTTTCAAATGTTTTCCCCATACTCTCTTTTAGAATTTTGATTATTTCATGTCTTAAATTTAAATATTTTATCCAGGGACAGTACATTTTTTTTTTTTTTGAAATTGACCCCCCAAAATTGGAGAGCGAGGAATTTCATTTTATGTATTTTTTTTATTTTTTATTTATTTTTATTTTTTATTTTTTATTTTTTTGAAGCAGGAACTCAACTTTATTGCATCAAGCAGCCACTTATATAGAGCGTGGGGAAGGGGCGGGGGATGAGGTGCGTGACAGGGTTGGGCCAATGGCATGGTACCATGTTGGCTGTATCTAGGTAGAGGCAGTTTCAGGCCGGGCCTTGCTGAGTCATTGCTACGTCAAGTAGCTTGATGGATCTACTTCTAGTCAGGCTCAGGAAGTTGCACTAGGCCTCAGGCACATGGCAGGGCCCAACAATTCCCTCTTTTGTTTTTTGTATGGTGGATAAACATAGCCCCTGTCTTAGGTATGATTTATGATAATTTTTCAGATATCTATAACCATAGAAAATGAACTTTTTAAAATACAGAATGATGGAAAGTTAATGATATAATTACTCACTAATTGCTAGGTTATCACTTGACTGTCACTTCCCCACCCTCCTCTTTCTGAATAACTGCTTTGGTTTGCATTTATATATACATTTGTTTATCATAGACCAGATATAAGGCAGTTAGCAGGGAATGCAAAAATATAGCAAGAATAGAAATGAGTATAAGAGAAAGAAAAATAAGACCAGAGAAATAAAGGAAGTAAGGTAATTTAAGAAATAACACAGAGAGCTACAATTAAAACTCCAAGGTGATCAATTTCTATCACCTTTATGGGTTAAAAGGATATCCTGGCAAACCTCACAGTTCTTAGTGTTCACTGTACACAAATAATTGTCATTCAGGAAAAGCATTCTAATTTCTAATTCTTAGGCGAGGAGGAAGAGAATAATACTGGAAGATCAAAATACTTAAGTTCACATTATAGTTTGGCCACATACTAGCCTTGGGGAAGTTAATTCACTGGTTGGTGCCTAATAGCTTCATCCATTAAATGGGAATGGAAATAAATATCCACCTGAGAGGGCTGTTTTGAGAATTAAATAAAATAATGTACACAAAGAACTTAGCACAGTCTCAGAGGAAACATATAGACAAAGTTTAACTATTTTCTTTTTTTTAAGAGATGATATTAATTCATCCAAAATTCCCTTTTATAAAAATATGTGCAAAGTTAGGAATATACCAATGCTCTTACAGTTTTCAGGGTCCCCTGGTAAACTCCCTGATTACACTCAGTTTGGGGAATCTGCAAGCACTAAGACTGAGGGCATTCCTAGTACAGGCCTTTGACAGAAGATTTACTCTCATCTTTCTCTACCATAAGTCCTTGCAACATACAACATAGGTAACAAAAATAAAGTAACCAGATAATAACCTAGATCCACAAATCTTCTTGATATACACACTTGTTTCTTCAACAATTTAGCATTGCAATGTAATGTACATAAAATACCATATAGTGTACTCACTCAAGTTATACGTGGTGTGTAGAATTGGTCTGAATCTATTGTGATGCCATGGAATATCCTAGAATTTTGTTTTAAACATGGTTAGTCTTTGCCACTGCCTTCTTTTTTCCCTTTCTGTCTTCCACTCAGTTTTCTCCCTTCTTTTCCTCCTCACTTTGTAGTTTTTTTTTCTTTTCTTGCCATATACTTGCTTTATACAGTTAGAATGTTCAGTGCATCACTATTCAGCTAAAAGTACTTTTCATAGGTATTGCTTCAGAAATAAGTCATGCAGAAACTCAAGTCTTTTGGGGATTCTGTGGGTTTGTTTGTTTGTTTGTTTGTTTGTTTTTTAAGACAGAGTCACACTATGTCACCCTCAATAGAGTGCAGTAGCATCACAGCATCACAGCATCACAGCTCACAGCAACCTCAAACTCTTGGGCTCAAGAGATTCTCTTGCCTCACCCTCCCAAGTAGCTGGACTACAGGTGTCTGCCACAATATCCGGCCATTTTTTGGTTGCAGTTGTCATTGTTGTTTTAGCAGACCTGCACCAGGCTTGAACCTGCCACCTTCAGTGTATGTGGCTGCTGCCCTACTCACTGAGCTACGGACACCGAGCTGGCATTCTGTGGTCCTGTTATTCTATGTAGCCTCTTAGGATCAAGACAAAGGAAGAGAAGACAGTATAGTTGAAAGGAAGGAAGAAAGAAACGGAGGAAGGAAGAAAAGCAGGGAGGGAGGGAGGGAAAGAAGGAAGGAAGAAAAGGAAAAAGGTATGTCAGAAAACCCAGTGCCAGTGACTCATTCCACATACTTGATCTACTATGCAGATCCCTTATTTGTTTTATTCATTATTTTTTCTCCTTTGTTTTATAAACCAGGAATGAGATCTACTCACTCTTTTTAGGATTGATAAAAATCAATTTGAATTCTTATATGTATGTTATATATTGGGAAAAAAGAAGGGGGTATAAATAGAAGTTGTCTGTATAAAATACTGTAACTTTGGCTCTACTATGGTCATTCGGTTCCTGGCTTCTACTAAATGAGTCCTACTATTGTGGGCAAATCACTTAAATGCTGGGTCTTCTTCCTTGACAGGTAATGTTGTTAATCAGCTCATTAGCATTTTTTTAAAATTGGAAATAAAATATCATCTGCCATTCAGCTGTTACTCAACAAATTTTGCTGTATAAACAGCCTATGGAATATTATTATAGGATATATTTTAATTGCTATATTTCAAACCAAGTGAAGAGTCATCTCTGAAAGAAATTGGTGCTGGGGAGTATTGTAGGGGGGCAATAGAAAGAGTAACCACTTCTGACATATGTCTTATTCAGTTTTCTGCTATTATAACAAATAAAAGCCTGGGAAATTTGTAAAGAACAGATTTATTTTTTATAGTTCTTGAGGCTGGGAATTCTAACAGCATGACACAGGCATCTGGCAAGTGACTTCCTGCTGAAGATCGAAGGTCAAAAACACATGTGTGAGACAGAGAGAGGATAGGAGCTAAATTTCACCCTGTTATCAGGAGACTACTTCTGTGATAATGGCATTAATTAGTTTATAATCAATTGTATGAATGTAATGAATTAGTAAATTACTTTTCTGTAGGAAGTACTCAGAACTGCATCATACACGGATCAACACAACAGACACTCACTGTGTAAACTAACACAAAAGATAAAGGTCAAGCAAGGGCAGTGCCTGTGGCTCAAAGGGGTGGGGTGCTGGCCCCATATGCTGGAGGTGGTGGGTTCAAACCTAGCCCTGGCCAAAAACTGCAAAAAAAAATAAATAAAATAAAATAAAAAATAGAGTAATAAAGTGGTACTCAACAAGAAGAACAGAAATCCATCCCACTTATCGCTTCTTTCAATAAATATGAATGGCTTGAACCATTAATAGAAGTAGTCTGGATTAATGGCCAAAAAAATATAATCCAAGTATCTTCTGTCTCCAGGAAACATGTCTAAACCATAAGGGCTCATTCAGACTCAAGGTGAAAGGATGGAAAACAATATTGCATGCAAATGGAAACTAAAAGCAAGCTGGTATAGCCATTTTCATAACAGATAACCTCACTTCAAATCAATAAATGTAAAGACAAAGATGGTTATTACAGAATGGTAACGGGAACAATTCAATAAGAAGACATATAATTCTAAATATTTATGCACCTAACATAGGAGAGTCTACATTCATAAAGCAAATATTACTTGATCTAAACAAAATGAAAAAGAGCAGTATTGGAATAGCCTGGGAATTCAACACCCCACTGAAAGATTCTAAACAAAGAAATAATAAACTTAAACAGACCTCTAGAACAGATGGGCCTAACAGACATTTATAGAAAATTATACCTCCAAACCACCATATGCATTCTTATCAGTTTATGAAACATTCTCTAAGATTGACCACATCCTGGGTGACAAAACATGTCTCAACAGATTAAAAAAAAAAAAAAAAAAAAGACATTATACCATGTATCGTCTCAGGCCACATTGGAATAAAACTAAAAATCAAACTTCAACAGAAACACTTATAATATACACAAAGTCAGGGAAACTAAACATCTACTGCTCAATGATAGTGTTAAGAAGGAAATTAATATGGAAATCAAACAAGTCTTTGGACTAAATGATAAAGGGGAAACAAGTCATCAAAATATGTGGGATATAGCTAAAGCAGTCCTGAGAGGAAATTCATAGCCCTAAATGCCTACATCCAAAAGACAGAAAGATCACAAATCAACAATCTAATGAATCATCATAAGGAACTGGAAGAGAAAGAAAAAATCATTTCCAAACTCAGCAGAAGAAAAGGAATAACCAAGATCAGGGCAAAACTAAATGAAATTAATAATGAACTAATTAACAGAAGATTAATGAAACAAAATGTTTGTTCTTTGAAAAGATAAACAAAATTTACAGACCTTTTGCTAGGTTAACAAGAAACAGAAAAGAAATACCTCTAATAAGCTCAAAAGAAATGAAAAAGGATAAAATTACAACTGGTACCATGGGAATACAAAATACCATATTTGAATACTATAAAAATCTCTATATGCATAAACTTGAAAATGTGGAGGAAATGAACAAATTCTTGGAAACACAAATTATTGGGCTCTTTAGACTCAATCAGGAGGAAAGACAATTATCAAACAGATCAATGTTAATAATGAAATTGAAGCAGAAATAAAAAGGTCATCCAATAAAAAGTCCTAGACCAGATAATTTCACACCCACATTTTGCTAGACATTTAAAGAAGTGCTGTAACTTACATGACAGGAATAATTCCATAACATTGAGGAGGAAAGAACTGTCCCCAGCTCCTTTTACAAAGACAATATTACCTTGATACCAAATCCAGACAAGGACACAACACCAAAGAAAATTATAGGTCCCCCACCCTTATGAATACAGGTAAAAAAATCCTCAACAAAATTTTAGCAAATGAAATTTAGGTAGTAAACTGAATTCAGTTCAATTAGGCAATCTGTACCTTTATTGTACTATAAATTTTCGAATGACAGATTTTTAGATTTCATCAGACAATAGCACTGTGAGGAGGCAGGAGTTTCAGTTGTTAGTACGTGTCCATTTATCTTTGACACCTGACTCTGCAGAGTTTAGTCTTCAATGTGGTCTCTCTGTCTACCTTTATGGAGATGATATCCTTGTATTTTCTTGTCACCCAGCTTCTTTCATTATTTATTAGAAGTTGAGACTCACAAAAGGACTTTTGGAAATCCTTAAAATCTGTATGACTCCTCCCAGTAGCCTTCAAGTCTTGCAGACTATTTCTTTCAGAGAAAAGAAAATGTCACCAGAAATCTTGCTTCATAAAAGAAATCAACGATGTTGCTGTAATTTAGCTTGTTTTTCTTAATTTAGCACATATCTTGGGTATTTGCATTCTAATTTTGATTCTATCACTATTTAAAAATGATTCCTTAGTATACCTGCAAGGAAAATCATGAAAAGAAATTAGCTACTATTCGATGAATGCTTATTTAATTTTCAGATTTGTGTGTGTGTGTGTGCTCGTATAAGTCCAGTGTAGTCCCTCATTCGCAATTTTGAAACCTTGCTTAAAATTTAAAGTATTTTTGAAAATTCAAATTATTATTTTTTTAAAATTTGGAAGTCAAATCTAACTTTACCTGAATTCATTTGATGTCAGAACCTGATCAGAAATTACCTAAAAGTATTTACTATTGCTGGGTGTGGTGGCTCACGCTTGTAATACTAGCACTCTGGGAGGCCAAAGAGGGTAGATTACCTGAGCTCATGGGTTCAAGACCATTCTGAGCAAGAGTGAGACCCATCTTTAAAAATAGCTAGGGGTTGTGGCAGGCACCTATAGTTCCAGCTACTTAGAAAGCTGAGGCAACAGAATTGCTTGAGCCATGATGCCATGGCACTCTACTGAAGGTGACAAAGTGAAATGCTGTCTCAAAAACAAAAATAAAAACAAACAGACAAAACCCCCCCACAACTATTTACTACCTATATCTATCTATTTTTACTTAGTGAGAATACTCATAGGTTCTGATGCAGACATATTAGTGTTGTTTGGTCATGAATTGCATCCCTGAATGCCTCTTAGGGTAGTACATGTGTATGTGCACACACGCCCAAAATACGACCTTATGACCTTTGTAAAGTCAGAAAGTAATTTGAGTTATGAATTGTTCCCAAGAGTGGACGTGCAGAACTCCTACAGTAGATAATATACCCTTATACATATATCTGCAAACTTAAGCATATTACTTTTAGAATTTCTGGGACTAGAAATGGTATTTAAAATTTAAGCTAATTTTTGATAGTTATTTCCAAATTGTTTTCCAAAAATATATCAGTTTACACTCCCTGCAATACTGATTTTTGTTACTTTTAAATCTTTGTCAGTCAAAATGTTGAAAAATATTAATTATTCTTTTTTTAATTTTAACTTTAATTTTTCTGGAGTCTCACTTTTTTGCCCTCAGTAGAGTGCTGTAGCATCACAGCTCACAGCAACCTGAAACTCTTGGACTCAACTGATTCTCTTGCCTCGGCCTCCCAAGTAGCTGGGATTACAGGCACTGGCCACAACACCCAGTGATTTTTAGAGATAGGGTCTCGCTTTTCCTCCAGCTGGTCTCGAACTGACGAACTCAGGCAATCCACCCGCCTCGGCCTCCCAGAGTGCTAGGATACTTCATTCTTTAATTAACAAGGTTGACACATTCTATAAACTTCTTCAGAATTTACCTTCATTCTTATGTTAACTTTATACTTTCATAAAAGAACCAAATTTCTTCACTTGGATTTGAAGGTATGTGCCTGCTAATAATTGCAAAATTTCTTTCTCCATTGCTAATGGTAGGAATTTTGCTTATTTGTTTTATGGTTGGACTTGACTTATAAAATTTTAAAATTTATTTTACTTGGCCAAATGTAAACATCTTCTTTGGCTCCTACTTGTTATTGAAAAATTTGTCCCGCTACAGGATTTTTACAGCATTTTCACTAGCTATTTTTAGTTTTTCCTGATTAATTTGGTAAGAGTTTTGAATTATTCACGTGTCATCAATATCGTAAAATAATTTCCAAATTTACTGTTCATCTTTGCTTTCTTGTCATAAGTTTTGTTTTCAATTACTCCCTTCATTTGATATAGTCAAATTATCAATCTTTTTCCTTTACTGACTCAAGGCTTTCCTAAGAATAGTGTGCCCTTTCTAGGAATATTAAAAGTCTCATCTTTCAGTGGTTTAAAGAATGTCTAAGACAGAGTAAAAAATCTGTAGAAAATGTGAAAAAGGATCACTGTATATTAATGAAAGAGAAACTAATTTAAATAAAATCATGTACATGACCAGAATTTTTTCAGCCTGTTGATTTAAACTGAAGTATCTCATTTAGGCCACTGTGCTCAATGAGCAGTCAATATGCAGAACATGTATAGAAGCTGCTCACCTGATTTGCACAGGAGTCATATTCAGGTGGTGGAGTTATTTGCTGAAGCTCTTGCAGCTAATACTTCTGATATGCTCCTTTTCCTTACACAGAACATAGTATAAGTACAAAATTATTAATGAAGTTAATGTTACCACTGAATTAGGAAGACTAATTCCTAAGCAAGTTTTCTAATAAGACCCATGTATTTTACTTTTACTTCAATTCGTGAATGTTGGCCCGAACAGGTTTAAATTATGTTACCAAGTATCACTTCTTATCATCTTTTCAATAAACAAAGGAAGATAAGAAAGTCTTTCTTTTATGTGTAAGCCCAGAGAGTTTATGAATGACTAAAATTTTAAAAACTGAAAGGACCTGAAAATTTATGAGAATCAGGGTTTTTTTTTTTTTTTTTTTAATCATCAACTTCGACACACTCAGTAAGAGAAAATAATAGGAGGTTGTCATAAGGTATATTGCTTTAGCACAGACCAATTAAAGTAGAATCTGCACGGGTGATAGTTCAGACAGAGTAATTGTTAAAGGACCTCACAGGATTCTAATGCACAGCTGGCATGAATAACCAGATGCTTCTTTTACTGGTGTCTTGATCTTGGGTTCCCTAGCCTCTAGAATGGTAAGTGATGAATTTCTATTGCTTATGAATTACTGACCCTAAGGAATTTTGTTATAACAGCAAGAATGTACTAAGATAGTGGGTATCAGGAACAGAACACTTGTGACATAATAGTCCAAGAAAATAGAAAAATATAATGAATAAGCAGTGCTGTGGATATTAATCTTCATGAATTTTCGAAGCCAAGTTACATTTTCCCCTAATGGACACATATGTGTAGGCCTTAGAATTATATAGTAAAATTACTTGTGCCACCTGAAAGAACAGTGAAAACTTTACTATGAAAATAGTGAAAACTTTGGGGAACAGGACCAAGGTATTTTTAGAGATTAAAGTATTATTATCAGCATTTACTGGCTCAAAATATTAATTGGGACTCGGTGACTAATGTTGATTACTATCCTGTTGGTAGAGTTGTTCCATATTACTTTGGGGTTCAAACATTTAAAGTCAGTGTCCAACCTTCCAGCTCATTCTTTCCTGGATGTAACAACTAAAGCCAAATGTTCCAGACAGTAGTGCCCCAAGATAATTGAGTCTTTGTTGTCTTTGTCTCTGGGTAACTGGTTAGAGCAGAGTGCCTTGACCTGAGCTGGGCATGTAATATGAGCAAGAAACAAATATTGTTAAGTTATTAATTTCAGAAATGCTTATATTATAGTTTAGCTAGTCTAGCTTTTCTGATACATGAGTTTGGTGCAGCCTATTTAGAACTTGTAGCTTAGGGAGCAGACATGAGGATGCCAGGATGGAGTTTTCTCTGGTATTATGCAGAAAGCACGTGGAACTACTTAAGAGATTTAGAGCATGGTTGCTCTGGTTGGAATGTATGTGTCTCTCCAAAATGTGTATGTTAGGACTTATACTCCAATATGACGCTAATAAGAGATGGGGCCTTTAGAATCTGATTAGGCCATGAGGGATGGACTCTCATGAAGGGGATTAATATCCTTATACAAAAGGCTTGAGAGAGATGCCTAGCCCTTGCATCTCTTCTGCCCTATGAGAACACAGTGTTTGCCCCTTCCATCAAGCAAGGATATAACAACAAGGTGCTATCTTGGAAGCAGAGAGAAACATACACCAGATGCTTCTTTTACTGGTGTCTTGATCTTGGGCTCCCTAGCCTCTAGAATGGTAAGTGATGAATTTCTATTGCTTATCAATTACTGAATCTAAGGAATTTTCTTTTAACAGCAAGAATGTACTAAGATAGTGGGTATCAGGAACAGAACACTTTTGACATTCCAAGAAAATAGATAAATGTAATTAAACAATCTTTTCAAAGAAAGAAAGGTTTTAAATATGAATTTTTCTGATATGAGAATAACCAGTAAGAATGATCAATTAGATCAATTGCACATATAATTTAATGGTACTTGTATGAAATAGTTTTAACATAATCAAACTGTATAACAGTTGTGCTATTTCTGTATATGGCTATGTTCAACTGAACATGACTGTTTATGCATGCATAATAAAGTATTTAATTATTTCATGTTATATGACACAAGAGTCAAAAGATACCAGAGGGGATAGAGAGAAGATTGTACATGGTACAATTTGAGTTTATCTTTTTTCTTTCTGAATTCATTGAGAGATAGCCTGTGCATTTACATACACATGCCTTGGACCACATTAATGAAATATTCAATGCAAAACATTCATTACTTTGTTTCTTTCACATAATTGCTTACAGCAAAGCTCAGCGAATTTTTTTTATGAAGAGCCAGACAAGTATTTTAAACTCCACTTTTATAGCCATAATCAATATGTGGATGGATGGCCATAGCTGTGTTCCAATAAAACCTTATTTACAAAAACAGGTTTGGGCCAGATTTGGCCTTTGGCCATAATTTGTCAACCTGTTTTGGAGAGTCCCTTGTATCAATAGATACAGGTTACCTCATTCCTTTAAAAAGTGTAGCATCTAGTCCTCTGTTGACCTTCCAAATTCTTTACATTTTTTTTCTCCTAGACAATAATGCTGAAGATGAGGAAATTGGGCCCAGGGGAACAGTAAATTGTCCATAGGTTACTAAGACAAGTGGTAGAGTTTTGACTTGAACACAGTTGGTCTTTCTCCACAGTCCCTACCCACAAGCAAAACCATATACTGCTTCCACCATATAACATGATTATAGGGATCCATTTTGGAAATACATCCTCAGTCACACTTTTTCCACCGATGTGTCCCTGATTCCTACCTCCTGGGAATACTGATTTTAACACTGCATTTACATGAGGTCTCTGTCAGTTGCAAAAATAACGACACTAACTCTTTCCTCATTTTCCAGCCTTAATTTATAGACCAGGGTAAGGCTGTTCACGCAGAAGTAATTTTTTTTTTTTTTTTTTTTTTCAGTTTTTGGCTAGGGCTGGGTTTGAACCCACAACCTCTGGCATATGAGGCCGGCGCCCTACTCCTTTGAGCCACAGGAGCCAACCCCTCACAGAAGTAATCTTTAATAAAATCTTCATTCACACTGCAGCTTTCATATCTGAAGGAATGTCTAATTCTTTGGGTTTTTGTACTGGAGACCTCTGGGTATAAGGAAGGGTATATTGGCAGGCATATGAATCTTATTTGTGAGCAGATTCTACCCTCCATCAATATCATGAAATATTAGTGTGTCAATTAATTTTGAACTCATGCCATGAGCTTGCTTTGGAAATTCTGATTTGTTACCAATTTGATCTTGACATTTCCAGCTCTAACCTCCTGTATCATCTTGATTCATAATCCTTGTTTACAATAATTTTTCCATATCCACTGAGTTTCAGCTCCTTGTATGTCAAAGCCAGAAGTTCCCTCCTACCTGAAGACTACATACCTTTTGTTATTCAATTCCACTACCAGCATTTTATTAGAGATATTTAAGCCAGTCTGGGCTGTGAATTAGCAGTTTAAGGACCTAGGAGTTTGTTGGAAATACATCATCTCAGTTTCTCCACCTTCAGATCCACTAAATCAAAATTTCTAAGGAGGTCATCGGGACTTTTTGTTCTCCTAAAGTCTCTAGAGAATTTTTGTGAACACCAAAATTTGAGACACACTTTGTCCAATATTTCAAGTAAACTCAAAATCACAATGACTTAGGATAAAGGCTTATTTTTGGTGCCATGACAGTCACTGAAGGTTAGATTCTTTCTTTGAGAGTTGTCTCCAAAGTCTGAGATCCACGTTCCTTTCATCTGATGATGTCATCAGTAAGTGATCTTTGTGGTCACAATAGACTGAGTATGGACTATTGAGCATTGGGGATTTTAAGGTAAAGCTCAAAAGAAGCATATGTTTACCTACATGGCATTGGCTAAAACTTAGTCACATGTCACCAATATTATGCCAAGAAGGCTGGGAAACTGGAGAAACAGTTAGGCTTGCAGGAGCACTGGTGGTCTTTACCACTTACTGGCTATTCTTTACTAAGCTCACTCTGCTCCTTGAGGTTTCAGTAAACATGCCACCTCTTCACACAAATGTGATACTGACATTCTCACGTACTCCTTGCTGAATGCAAAGATACTTGAGGTTTAATTCTAATTAAAAGCTGTTATATCTCAAGTTTGAGATATAATGCTAACTGCCCTTCCGCTGTGTTTAACAATGTGCATTCCTAGAATTTTCAGTCTCAAATTATAAAAAAAAGGATACACTGCCCTAATTTTAATTCAAATTCATTTATTAGAGAATCTGTCCATATTCTGATGCATTGTTTCCCAGATTTTCAGCCCTATTCTTGGTTTAATTTGCAGAGAATTTTTTTTTTTTTTGGGGGGGTCCATCTTTTCTTGTAAGGGTTTCTTACATTTATGAAGAAATTTAATTTTCCTGACACTATTATTATTATTATTGACTGCTTAGAGAGTTTTGGAGTTTTCTGCTTTCTGTTCTGTTTTCTATTCTCTGTAGGAAAATATTCCCATTTGTATTTATCATATTTTGTCTTTTTGAAATTATTTAGTTTCCTTAGAAGCTTAGAAAACCTTCCTGCCTTGAACATTATGAAAACACTCTCTGTATTCTTCTACAATAATGATGGCGGAAAAAAAGAAAAATGTGATAGAAATCCACAACCTTCTGATGGATACTAGAGATCTAATAAGCCCGAGAAAGGAACATTCTTTAAAAAGAGCTAAAATGGCTAGTTCTATGAAGGGCCAAAGGACAAAAGTGACAGCAGTGACACAGGAGTCCTTCAATAAGCCAGCATACAATTTGTGAGCAGTTGGCAAAAGGGATACTTATGAGAAATAAGACTCATTTTAAGGTTATGTCACTCTGGGCACAGGACAGTTATTTCATTCAATCTCCTGGCCAGAAAAACTGACTGCTCTTTTTTCTGGTCTACATGCCTCAAAAAACAGGGTCCTGCTAAATAGCTCCTCAGTGGTCAGAAAAATTCCTGGCTAAAAAAATTTCTTTTCCTGGTATATCTTATGTTTTATACCCTAAATTGAATTTGACAATTGAAGTGGAATGCTTGTATTAAGTTAACTTGATGCTATTCCCCTATCACCATTACAGTCTGAGAGCCTGTATTAGAAATGCATAATTTCTTATAGCAGCTTCTGTGTCCTTCCATCCAGGACACTTGTTCGGCTACTTCCATAATTTCAGGGAGATGTCACTAACAGTGTCCTTTGGCATGCTGTATCTCTATCCTGTTCATCACCAATCCCACGTCAGCTTTCTTCTCCCAAAGAAGGCTCCAGGGTAAATCCTTAATCCTCCCATTGTGTCTCTACCTAAACTCTTCCTGATCAAGCTTGATTGCACACCCAATCTCCACCCAACTCTGAATAAATAGAACTCACTGTAAAATTTATTTGCTTTCTAAAAAATGTATTATAATGTTGTCAGATGATCCACTAATTTTAAGTATTTTCATTCTTTTTTTAATAAAAAATCAGTAGCTTCATAGACTGTTCACCACTGAAAAGGGAACTAAATTTTATTTAATGACAGCGTTATGTCAGCCATTGAAAAAACTTTAACTAACACTTTGCAGTTATAAAATTATAAAAATGATGCATTTACATGTTAATTATTCAATCAACATAGGAAAAAAATATACTGCTTCCTCTTTTTAATCTACAGAGAAAACTTAATTTATACAAGTCCTTGCAGATATTTTCTACTGTAATGTATTTTTTTATTCAGAGTATGTTTCTTTTATAAATAAAATACCATTCACACTGTTCTGCTCTGTAATACTTACTAATACATCTTAAAGGCCTTTCCCCGTAGGGGCTGCTCGTGGCTTCCGTATAGGCTGATCTCCATCCATTTATCTAGCCCAGAGCAGAGGCACATTCTCAGTTTGCCCAACTCCCAAGCCGCTGCTTTTTCACCTACAACATAATGTTAGAACCATCATATGTCCACTCATTAAATTTGACCAATGAAATCATTGAGGCCCAAATAGAGATGCATCAGTGGCATTGCTGGGACCAGGTGCCCTGTGTCTCTTTGTTTTTTTCCCCCTGAGTTTCAATGCAGAACTCTTCAGTAATGTTATTTTCTTTTGCAATTAGAGGAACAAGAGATGCTTATAAAACAGAAGGTCACCTAGTACCTTAATCGGGGTTGGAGCATGAGGGTGTGTATGTGATGGGTTTAATTTCAATCACAAGATTGCTGAGGGCAAGGCCATTTTTTGTCAAAAAATGAGAAAAGCAAGAGAATGCTTATATATTTTAGGGAAAAGTAGGTAAGGAAAATAGCCAATTGAAGTCAACACATTTTCATGGAGAGGGAGGCATGGAGGGGGGGGGAAAGGAGAGAGAGAGAGAGAGAGAGAGAGAGAGAGAGAGAGAGAGACACCTTAATCAAGTCCTATCCACTGTCCCGGGGAGGTAATTCAACCCCAAGGCTCTGTATTCCTAGGAAACATGTTCCCTGAGGATAGCACCAGCCCAGGGTTTAAGTTCTGCGTCTTCAGCTTCAGTTCCCATGTGTTTATCTGTCCCATGGAGGTTTCCTGTTCTTGTGAACTCAATTATATGTTAAAAGTGGTCATTATGATTTATCCATTCTCTTGGCATTTGTATTGGAAGACTTTTCAATATATTTAGCTAGCCATGATGCTAGAAATAAAAGTTCCTCTGACTTTTTTGGGGGAAATTTTTATAATTTTCATTCAAGTGTACATACAGACAAGTGCAAAAATTATAAATGGAACTTGATGGATTTCAAAGTGAACACAAAATGTAAACATCATCAGACTATAAGAAGAATGTCATTGGCATCTTAGAAGTTTCACCCTTCCTCTTTTCAGTCTTTGTGTTCAAGTGGGAAAAGGTAACCACCGTGCTGACCTCTGACCCATATGTCAATTTTCCTGAAGTGGAACCAGGTAGAAGGTATGTGATGTGGCAGACTTCTCACACTCACAAGTTTGTGAGATTTCCCTCTATTGTATACACTTATAGCTGTTCATTTTCATTGCTATGTAAGATTCTATTTATGTATTTGTAAAAACATGCATTTTCTGTGAAAATTAGTTTCAGTTTGGAATTTTTTCAAGTAGTCATATTTCCAGCATTTTAAAACACATCTTTTGGTGGACATACATGCATGTATGCATTTATTGTATCGTATGTGTCTGTGAGTATAATTTCTAGGTCATCAGTCTGCATGTCTTTACCCTATTTTGTATTGAGTTACCTGCATTTTATTGATGTGTATAGTGCTTTATATTTTCTTTGACAGGCAGACATAGGATGACTTCTTATTTCTTTGGGCTTGCTTTTTTACTTCCTTGTTGTCTTTTGATGAATAAGAGTTCTTAATTTTAATAGCCTGATTTTTCAAACTTTCTCCTTATGGTGAGTGCTTTTTCATGCCTCTAGGAAATATTCGCTTACCTCAGATCATGAAGACATTCTATATTTTCTTCTTAAAGCTTTATCTTCCCTTTAAATTTAGATCTGCAATCCAAATGGAATTGTTTTTTATTTGATCTGATTTACTTCAGCACAGACAAATGACTTATTTCCATCATTGTTCTGCTAAAAGTGCTGTGCTTTTGTGAAGGTCATCAGATAACCCTAGGAGGGTTCATATTGCTCTGCTCATTGAAAATACTTTATGGCTTTCTGTGGAAACCACGAAATTTAAACTCCTTAGCAAGGCTGTGACACACTTCACAAATGTACCCTGCATTGATTTTCCAGCATCGTGACCTATAACCCTACGGTCCTCCAGAATGAATTAGCCGTGCCCTTTTCAAGCTTGGTATTAGTGTATTAATCATGCATTTCCTTCTGTACTGCTTTCACCCTTCTCTATTATGTAAAGGCCTACTCATGTTTCCTGGAATCTATAAATATTGTTCATAACCAACTCCTACTCCCCAAGACAAATTAACATTACTCCCTTAGTTCTTGTATTTATTTCTATCTAATAGTTCCCAGACTATATTTTTATATCATCTCAAGAAAGGAGGTGCCATTAAATCCTTACTTTATAGCTAAAGAAACTTAAGAATAGAGTTACATTGTTCAATAATTAAAATACCAAAATTCAAATAAATGTAGAGATTGAATGGCTATGTCCCATATCTTCTCTCTCTAAGGGTTTATGGTAACTGATTTTATAGCACTTAACATCATTTTAGGGACATTGATTTTTTTCTAAAACGTTTTGAGACAGGACCAACTTTACTTCAGTTGTAAAGAAGTTGATAGTACTTCTGGAATCATACTAAACGAAATTAGAAAGGAGGAGGTAACGGAAGGATTGGGTGAAATCTTTCCCTTTCCAAAGGTCCTGATCAGCTTAGAGTGAGTGGTGCCTTGCAATTTAGAGGACCATAACACGCATAGTCTGAGAGCACTGAGTCTTCTCCATTTCTTTGTTATAATGGTAACAGATGGTTCATTGTAATAAACATAGTCCAGATTGTGGACTATGAAAGTGTAAATTCCTGTTCTGTAAAGCTATCTTCACGTGCTTGTCCTTTAGCCTCTCAGATTCCTAGAATACTGTATTGAACATATACTGAGAAATCAAAGAAGGTGTAGATGAGTAATATTTCATCTATAGTGGGATTTTTATTCATGTTAATACCACTTTTCTCTGCATACTCTTATAATTTCTTGCCCATGACACTTAAAGTTACCTCTATAGCATTACTAAAAAAGACCAGCCAAATGCTCATTCCATCTCTTACAGAACTTTAATTCCAGATAGACCATAAACTCCTCCTCAGCATACCTTATATTCATATTCTTAATACATCTTTTTAATAAAGTGAGGCTTAATGGGCATATGAGTCTGCTGCTCTGAACAATGAGAAATATGATTTGACAAAAAAAAAAAAATTGGGGAAAAAATAGATGACTGTAACCTAGGACAAAAGTGATAGGACCCTTATCCTTCATAACTTCAGGAGGCATTCTAAAGGTTTATGTTTTCCTTTTTTTTTTTTTTTTTTTTTTTTTTTTCCATTTTCTCTCATTCTACAGTCCTTATGTTTTATACAATATTCTTCTCTATGGTTGACTGTCATTTCATTCATATTTGGTTCAATTGTATTTCTTTATAAATTTCCTTTTAAAAGCATGGATTATTTTCTTTCTTGAATTATAATTATTTAATGAGACTTACCTGCTGAATGTCTGAGAGGTGACTTAGCTTATAGCATGAATTGCCACATAGATATTGCTCCTATTTCTGTAATAAAATATGTCATTTTATGGCTTTGGTAATTACCTCTTCCTTAGATCTTTCTCACTGTTTTGTCATGTCTGAAGGGCAGTAATAACAATTCTGTTTTCTGAAACATGAGCACTATAACCACAGTGAATTGATAACATTTAAACAGAGGTAGATAATGTTGGATTGTGAATTCAAAAACTGGAGAGTGTAACTGATTTATACACAAGTTTCTCAAGTTGGGTTAGTCAACTGTAAAAACTCTGTAAAGATGTTTTACAAAAATAAAACTACTTTAGTGTTTGATTTCATTTGAAGACAGGAAGAACTTACTTTTATGTAATCTTATAGTCAATAATCCCAAATAGTTGGTTTCTGTCTGGAGTGCTACACTAAAAGTGGGAGCTCAAATAATTTCTTACTGAATGCTCGTAAATATGAACCTCCCAAAGTTCTGCCTGTAGTACATCATATTTCAACTCAGAATCTGGCAACTCTTGATTGGGGTCAAATTAAATATTATCTTACTGTATTTTTAACTCATGCAATGCAAGTGAAAACTCATTGCTTTTTCAGATTACATAGCCTCATTTGTAAGATTCTGAATTTAGTCCATCTAATTTGTGAAGTATTTACAAGAACACAGATTTTTTTTTTTTTTTTTTTTTTTTTTTAAAGCTAGTGCAAATTAATTGGAGATTAGCTCAGGGAAATCCCAGAACCTAGACCTGTGCCTACTAGTGATTCAGTTTTATGTGAGGCATCAATAACCTCAAAATAATACAAATGTATATTTTGCTCTATAGAAATTTTTGCATCTGTTCAAAGTGTTATGATGAGTTTTTCAGTAACAGTCTTACTACTAGATCAATACCAAGGTACCAAGGCTCAAAAATTGTAAATTCAATGTTCTAAGCCAAGGACGGGCAAACTACAGCTTGTTGGCTAAATCAGACAAACTCAATTATTTATTTATTTATTTAAAGACAGAGCCTCACTTTGTTACCCTGGGTAGAGTGCTGTGGTATCGCTGTAACTCACAGCAACCTCAATTTCTAGGGTAAAGTAATCCTCTTGCTTCAGCCTCCTGAGTAGCTGGGACTATAGATGCCCACCAGGATGCCCGTCTAGTTTTTCTATTCTTAGTAGGGGTGGAGTCTTGCTCTTTCTCAGGCTGGATTCTCACACTTCTCAGTTCAAGTGATTCTCCCACCTCAGCCTCCTGGAGTTAAATTAGGATTACAGGAGTGAACTACCACCCCAGATCCAAACTCCCTCATTTAAATGTTCTCTGTGGTTTCTTTTACACCTCAGCAGTAGAATACTGCAATTACAAAAGAGATATCATATACCACAAATGCTAAAACACTAGCAAGAATTATACAAGAAAAAATCAATTACTAATCCTGAATCTAGGCACCCATATGCCTGGGAGAAAAGAAGCAAAGAAAGAAGAAGAAGAAAGGAAAGAAGGAGGGAAGGAAGGAAAGGAGAGAGAAAGCGTTTGTCTGACTGGTGCAACTGTAGCATTGTGCATGTCCAGAAAATTAATCAATGATAAATCTCATTTATCACTGATTAATAGTCACCGGATCAAACCAGGTCAAAGCCAAACAGATATGCTCCCCAGCCCACTATCTTTGAAATCACCTGTAGCAAAAGATAAAATCCATCTCCTCGCAGAGTCTCTGTAATGAAACTGCCACACGGGGGCAGGCGAAAGTGATGGCACTAGAAACAACAGTGGGAGCGATGACAGTGACAGTGGAGCCCCTCGTGGGTACTCTTACTCTTCTGCGAATCTGCATCCGGTAGAAGCAGTTTGGGATCTCAGCAGTAGGCCCAGGAGTCAAAGGCATGGTTCTTAACAGACCACTATGGGAGCAAGCTCTGTGAATAAGAAATGCCTAGGTTTTTGAAAATCAGAATAAATTGGCACCTTTTTTTTTTAAAGTATTTGGCAAAATGTATCCAGAGCCAAACAAATGTTCATATCCTTTGATAGAATAATTAACTTGTGGGAATATGCCCTATGTGAAAAAAAAGTCCAAATTATTTTAAAAGCAAAAAAACAAAACAAAACAAACAAACAAAAAAACCCACTAAAACATTCAATGGTGCTTTATCACATGAATAAAATAATTTCATCTTATGTAAACAAACGATTTATGTTAAAAACACAAGAGATCAACTCAAATTGTTTTTAACCATTCTTGGGATAATTATGAAAAACTAGAGAAGAAATTAAAATTCACATGCGGTAGTATTACATGAAAAAACTGCTTTCAAATTGGATTTGAGATACTCATAAAGTACTTGAATAATGCAAAAGGCCATTTTATAGACTTATTTTTAAATAATTTTTATGTTTTATAGGAGAAATAATATTGTGATGTTTTAAGAAACTCATAATGATTTAGTTTTTACTTTGGCTATAGCGATTGGTTTTTAAAAAAGCCAATTAGAAAAAAATCCTGTATTGCATATTGGAGGTGTTTTACCAGCAGAGATGTTTGTAAACTGAAATAAAGTGATTTATGTGCAACCATTCCAAACATTTTGGCATAAAGTTCAAAATTCTTAATGTTCTTCCATTAATGAGGGTTTGGAGAAGATCTTCCAAGTAAACTGACAGAGCTTATCTTTCAGTTTCTATTCCTGAACACTAACACTTTTTTCCCTGTTCTTTTTATTTTGGCTGAATAGCTGCCTTGTTATGAACTAGGGTGGTAAGGTTGCTGGAATAAAAATAATCAAATGGTCTTTACTCCCGAAATCTCTGGTCTATGAATTTTTTAATTTCACACATGTTTGCACTCACATCGCCTGGCTGGGGATGGCAGGGGAAGTGAGTGGCAAGACTACGGCATGTCAGTTCCAGTCACATTTTCCACTCCAGATGGGTAGAGTGAACTGAGACATTTAAGATACTGCTACTAACAGCCTGGAATTAAATTCAGCTCATCAAGCACTGCCTGTGATGTTCCAGGCATTGACCAAGGCTTTTGAATTCAGAGAGCTGATAGACCTCATGGCTGCCCTTCAGAACATCCAGGCACAATTCAAATAATACAATGTGGTAAGTGCTTGTAACAAAGGAATGTATTAAATGATATGGCTAACACAAAATAGTCAACTCTTCCTGGGCTTCAGGTCAGAGGCTGCAACAACAAAGTGGTATTGATTTCATCCTTGAATCAGTAGGTAAAGAAGTTTAAGACGAAGAGACTAGAACGGTCAAAAACCTCATGTTACTTGGTAGAGAACACAGATAGCATTTCAGATACTGCTGGAATCACTCAAATTGCAGGCACTATAGGTCCAAATGGAGCTATTGTCAGGTAGGTAAGGAGCTTGGAGTTAGAAAATTAGAACACACAGAATTTTGTGACCAGAGGAGAGAAGAAAGGATATCTTTTAATTTTCTAGTTTGAAGTATTAGTCAAATGTTGGTCTCTCGTTACAAACTTGACTTTAACTGAACTCTTGAGTCAATGACCAATGTCTGTACAACATTGTATTTAGTGATATATTTCATTACATTTTGGTGAAACAGCTAGTCCTCAAGTTCTACTCTAAAAGATATAGAAGCAGCTTTCCCCCATCAAAAAATATTCAAGAGTTTAATAAGTTACAAATATTGTTTGCTCATTATTGATTTGTTTCAAAATAAGTAAAAGACATCCAAAATGAAAGAGAAGTAAAATAATCTTTATTTTCAGAAAACATGATGATGTATGTAGGAAATCTCATGGACTCTTAAATAAAGTGACTAAATACGTTTGACAATGCTGTAAGATGGATGATCAGTATATAACATTAAGTGCCTTTCTATATTCTAGCAACAAACAAGTAAGCATATATGAAATACATAGGAATAAATATTCCAAAAGATAAAACAACAGGTGCACTAAACATTGTGAAACTATGCAGAGAGTAATTAAGAAACCCTAAATAGAGGTATACTATGTTTGTGGGTCTAATGACTTAAGATTATTAAGTTCTCCTCAAATTGATTTGTAGATTCAATGTACTATCAATCAAAATCCCAAAGTCACTTTGGAAATTGACAAGCTTATTCTAAAATTAAAATAAATATATATATATATGAAAACAACAAAACAATAGCCAAAACAGCTTTGAAAAAGAATAAAAGATTAATGTCGCCTGATTTCAAGTTTTATTTTCAAGTAACCAAGATAATGTAACATGGATATAAAAACAGACAAATAAATGGAATAGGAAGGATAGAGAGGCAAAAAAGAACCACACATATAGACAATGGATTTTAGCAAAATATGTGAAGACAATTCAGTGAAAATTTGGTTTTTAATCAAATAATGGGAATAATTGGAGCTCCATAAAAAAACCCAACTTGTTGTATACCTCATATCATATATAAAAATTAATTCAAAATATAACAATATGAAATATAACACAGTTTAAGTGGCTCCTTCCTTAAGGTGAGCCCCGTCCTTCACTGCTCCTAGTAAAGTCAGTTGAGTCTTCTGTTGCAATACTCCTGTTCACTTTGACTTTTTCCTTTGCCCAATCCTGCTTCCTTTACTCTTCAGATTTGTTCCTGGGAGTACCACCAATAATCCTCCTGCACTCGACTATCAGAATTTTAAATCTATTTTCCAAAGGACTCAGCCTAAGTCAATAAACAATTGAGAAAGACCTCACTAGACAACCTCAGCAAGAAGTCAGATGATCGCTCCAATCTGCAGAGCAACCTTTAATGCGATCTGCAAATACTGGTTGGTACCCATCTCATATTGGCAATGCAAACACTGTTAGAGGAATTGACAAAGTTCTACAATTTTTTAAAAATGGTGAATGACTCTTGGTGAGTCTAAACACAACTAAATATATTTTCTCAATTTATTTGTAGTTTCATTCTAAGGAAATTATATATGAAAATAATCTACAATATTTTGCTTCAAGGTTACATGAAGCTAGTTCTAGGCTCAGACAGATTTGAAGGTGGTGTTCTCCTATATCATTGCTGAGACTTTTAAGGGTTGCATGGCATACACAATTCTTGTTTATAAAGGCCCACCCTACATATCCAATCTCTGTGTCAACTAATCAATGCTTTCAATACTAGTCCAATCATTGTGACTATTCCTAAAAGGATTTCATAGGTTCCTAAAGAGCCTCTAGTAACCTATTTTCTAGGAATATCAATCACAGATATTCAATATCTGTCACAAATTGTCTTTATTCTGGAGGTATCAGGGAGGCACTGCATTTCTTTAAGTACAGCAGTAATATATTGTATGTGTATTGAAAGATAACTTTGTACCACTGTGACCAAGAAATGAGAAAAAAAAAGTTTAAGAATGGAAACAGGTAAACCTGCTATTATATGATAATAATAGTTTAATTAAGACATAATAACAAGCTGAAATAGGACAGACACAATGGAAATAAATTGAAAAAAGAAGAGTGTTTTACAAGTCTTCAGGAATTATAGACTGGGCATGGTACATGAAGGATGTGATATCTTGAAAGACCACCCAGCGATTTCCGTGAATGTTTTGTTTTGCTTTGTTTGGTGAATGGTCAATGAAGAAATTTTAGAGATTTTTAGAATGAGATAAAAATAGAAATACAGTATTTTTAGTATTCAGTTCTTGATGTACTGGTATATATTTTTTGAGATGTATATAAAATTTGCTGTACTTTCATAACTATTTGATTATATACATTTACTTGTTAGTTAAATATTACATATTTCCTTATTAGATTGGAAGCTTCAAATGAACCAGGATATTTTGGCCTAGTTTTCTGCTTTAATTCCATTGTCTAATCATGCCTTCAACAGATTAAGCAACAAATTTAGAACTGCTGAGTGTTTGGATGATGAATTTTGTGGTTGTGGAAAAGATATAATTTTAGGAGTTGGCAGTGTATTTTTTTGGAAAAAACCTTAAGACTAATGGTTAGTAGGAATATTAAGAGATTCTGAGCTAAGTAATAGGAAATCTGGTTTTTGGTCCTTACCATGCCACTTTGTGGCCTAGGACAAGTCACTGGACTTTTTGGATCTTGGATCTGTGTTCTGCATAGAGGTGGTATTATATATTGCACAAAGACCTTTAGTTTTCCCTAAATCACCGAAATTAATAGAAATGGCATTTTTATTGTCATGACAAAACAATGAAAATATTTATAGAACAACAGAAGATAAATCAAGAACCAAATATTGGAAGATGCAAGACAGAAAAATGAATAGTGATTGATTTATCAGACTTAACAAAAACACATCTAAATGATTTGTGGGGGGAACTGAAGGACATCAAGATCTGCTCTGCGTCACTTGAAAAACAATTGTTCAGGAAGAGACAGCAACAGCTGCTTCTGGACGTACTAGTAAAAGGTAGACATTTTTTAAGAAGAAAATTAATCAGGGTTTTGTAAGCCTGGCTGTACATTGGAATCACATGAGGAGTTCAGAAACTTCTTACATCTGAGTTCCACACTCAGAGATCCTAAGTTGGTGTCCACATAACTCTTATGTGTAGCGTTGCGATTGAGAGAGCGAGTTAACATTCAAAACTCTGTTTTGTGGAGGGAAAAATAACCAAGATTTCTGACATTGCTCTGACTTTTGAACCTCATGTACCTATTGGAGTAGGGTTGTGCTCCTTCAAAACAAGGGAGTGAACCAAGAAAGGAGGTATAAGGTATAGTATCAATCAAGCAAGAAGGAAGACAGGAAATTCCTGAGATCCAAGCAGATGTAAATCTCCACGTAATGGCTGTGCAGGAGAATTAGAATTGCCAGTGCAGAGAGCAAGGGAATGGACGTTTCAGAAGCAATACCTTTAAACAAATTGAACTAATAGCATGAATGATGCAACTAACCTTGGGTAGCATTTTGCGTTGCGGTCTTAGGAAGGTATGTGAATAATTAGCAACAGGTACAAAGAAACCTGGACAAATGAAAAATAAATCATGAAAATGTAAACACTAAAACAAGGGGAAATGTGCTCAAGTGTGAATATCTGTATATGTGTGTGTGTATATATATGCATATACACACTGAATACATATTTAACTAACAATTTGAATATAAGTATTTCAGGAGGATGTAGTAAAAAACTAGAGAAAACTGTAGTAAAAGAGAACTGAATTTTATTTTCATAATTTAGTCAATAGGTAATATATTTATTTGGCAATGCAAAAGATAGCAGGTATGCATCTTACTTAGAAATATGGAGGTGTGTGAAAACCGCACACACACAAAACAGCTAAAAATGTGGATTGCTATTGCCTCTATGGAGAGCTATGTGGCAGGGTTCCCCAACGCTGAAACCATTTAAAATCTGTTGTGGGTATCTGTTCTGTGTTTTTTGAGATGCTTAGCAGGACCCCATGCCCCTACCCCACTAGATGTCAGTAGCAACCCCATCCGCCAAATTGTGTCAACTAGAAACATTTCTGGACATTGCCTGATATCTTTTGAGTGGCCAGCTTATGCCTGGTTGAGAACCACTGGGTGGTGGTGATGGGGAAGGAAATTAACATTTTCTTATTAATATTTATAATTTGACCTTTAGACTATGCATTTATATTGCTTTTATACAATAATTTTTAACTAAGAATAAAGTAAGATATTTAAATTAGATAATTTTTAATATATCTCGAAGTCTAAAATGCTGCAAAGTCAAATTTTCTAAGTACTGCTCTCAGCTACATTTTAGTTATAAGGTTTGTTTCCTTTTCCCTCCTCTACTCCCTTTCACTCTTCTCCCCTCCTCTACCCTCCCTTTCCTTCTCCTTTCCTCTCTTTTCTTCTTTTTCCTTGACAGCTAAACCTCTACTGAATGGTTTATATTAAATACAGATGGGTAGGTAGCACTGGGTACAGAGACATATGTAAAACCTTATTCTTCATTTCAGATGGTTTACAAATCTATCTGGACATATGACACAACAATGTAACAATGCAGAGATTTTGGAGAGGTTTTGAGTCCGATGAAAATTTCTCAGTTCCCAGGTTTTGCTTACATTAGCTCTTTGTCTATAAGCAATGTCAGGGACGTACTTACCAACAATGTCATTTCTAGCAGCCCTTCTTCTGAACATCTCGTTCAGTTCAATGACTATGAAAATATACTAGAATAAAAAGTTTTAATTGTTCCAACAATAGGTTCTTTTGTTATTCCCAGGAAGAACAATAACTTATCCCTGACAGAGTAGGGTAACTTCCTTACAGGAGAGCCACAGCTTTTTAAATGGGCATGAGATAGGGCTGCGTGTCTTATGTCCTTAGATCTATCTCAATAATGGTCCTTGTAATAAAAAAGATAAATCAGTAATCTCCCTTACTACACCTGGCATAACCCCTTGAGGAAGATAGACTCATTTTCATGTTGCCACCACAACTAATAGTCTTTCTCTGACCACTTAAGGTGTTTTTTGTTTTTTTTTTTTTAATATGATATCCAGCATAATAACAACTTGGCTTGAAACTTATAATCAGGCACTGGGAATAAATTTTTCTCTTAATTGAGGTTTATTGAGGTTATTGTTTTTAAACAAATAATAAGAATTGCATAAAGAGGTTTTTCTGGTGAATAAGAATTAAGATGCTTTTTAAACTTGGGTATGAATGGCTTTAAGGGCAAATTCTATTAAATCAAATAGTCTGTATATACTTTCTTTCAGATTATTTGCTATTCAGAATAGTAATATTCTTTATCTAAAAATCAGTGTTGTTGTGTTTGTTGTTATTTATTAACGCAGATATAACTAAGGGTATTTTCACATGGCATGAAGAAGGTTTGTATTTTTCAAACCTAAGAACAGACTGAAGTTTGCTGGGGGAAACTGCTTTAGTAAACATCATCACTTCTGATGACAGATTATTTTCAATAATCCCAGGCAATTTTGTTCCACTGCCATTATGTTTAGGTGATAGCAAATTAAAATGATAAAATGTCTTTATCTCTTTCCTGCAGCTGTTTTAGCACTCCCATAAAATGAGTTTATACTGTTAGCTGTACCTGTCCAGAAATATATAAATACAGGTGGCATGATTCCTTAAGTGTTCCACTAGTCAGTATGCTATGTAGACAATCAATGGTCCATTTCTAAAGAAAATGTTTCATTGTCTGTTTTTCAATTATTTGAAAAATAGATACATTCATTACTTTTCCTGGTGTCAGGGTCATCTCGCCATATATATTGTGGTAAATTACTATAATAGGAGCACTTGGCATGTCTCATTAGAGCAAAAGAAAAAAAACAGATTGGGTGGAAATAAGAATTCATTCTTCCTCCACTCTAGTGTGTATGCCCTGACTACTACCAGGGGAGCTTATTAACCTTTCTCACATAGTAAATGTTCCCAGAAAGCAGAACTGAACTGAACAAGCTGGGCAGTGAAACAAGCTTTCATTTAATCTACTGAATATAAATATTTCTTTCCTAGACATTAAAGGGGGTCATTTAAATATACATTTGGATTTAGTTTTGTTTTCCTTGATACACTTATATGTGCATCTTGCTTCTGTTTCTGTATGAAAATATGCCTAATTTCTTCTTTTTGTCATTCTGATTGTGAATCTGGTATCCAGTACTTGTGAAATATTTGTACTAAACCAGTGGTATCATCCCTTTCATAAACTTTTACTGAATTCTTGCTAGAATGCTATGTATGGCATTGTGGCTTGAGCAAGTAACATCGAGCCCACCAGGAGCCAAGCTTAGAGATCCACTGAAGCTCTACCGCATCTGTTCATAGGACATACTCCAGGGTTTTCAGTATTTGCTCTTCTGCGGGTAAGTTTCTTGGAACATGCTTGTCTTATGTGTATCTTTGCCTCCTCCATAGCCTTGCTGCATATTCTGGTTCAGTGTTCCATCTCGTTTTTTTACCATTGTTCTCCAGATATATAAATGACTTTAACATTATTCTGAAAAATAGGGCATGATATCTGCTTTTGTGATTTAGACCTAGCTAGTTTGGATTAGGCTTATGCTATTGTCAGACATATTCTTATATGCAAAGGAAAGATAATTAATAATTATTATTTCATAGAGACATAGATATATGGAATAGAATAGAAAACCAAGAGATGAAACAAGTCTCTACTTGCAATCTGATCTTTGATAAATTAAACGAAAGCATAAAGTGGGGAAAAGAATCCCTATTCAACAAATGGTACTGGGAAAACTGGATAACCATATGGAAAAGACTGAAACTCAACCCACAGCTTTAATCCCTTATAATAATTGACTCAAGATGGATAAAAGATTTAAACCTAAGACATGAAATTATAAAAATCCTAAAAGAAAGTGTGGGGAAAACCCTTCACGACGTAGGACTGGGGAAACATTTTATGACAAAGACTTCAGTGGCTATCACAACAACGACAGAAATTAATAAATGGTACTTAAGCTGTAAAGCTTCTGCACAGCTAAAAACAGATCAAGTAAAACAAAAAGACACCTTTCAGAATGGGAAAAGATATTTGCAGGGTATCAATCTGACAAAGGTTTGATAACTAGAATCTACAGAGAACTCAAATTAATCAACAAAATAAGAGTAAACAATCCCATCTACCTCTGCACAAGAGATATGAACAGAACTTTCTCTGATGAAGACAAATGAATGGCTAACAAACATTTGTAAAAATGCTCATCTTCCCAGATCATCAGAGTCAAACTACCCTGAAATATCACCTAACCCCAGTGAGAAAGGCCCACATCATAAAGTCTGAAAGCTCTAGATGCTGGTGTGGATGTGGAGAGAAGGGAACACTTTTACACTGCTGGTAGGACTGCACACTAATACAACCTCTTTGGAAGGAAGTAGGGAGAATCCTCAATGAACTCAAATTATACCTCCCATTTGATCCTGCAATGCCATTACTAGGCATCTACTCAGAAAAAAAAAACCAAAACCATTTTATCATAAGAATATTTACACTAGCTTGTAAATTGCAGCTCAATTTACAATTGCCAAAATGTGCAAACAACCTAAATGCCCACCTGTCGTATATGTATATCATGGAATACTATTCAGACATTTAAAAAGATGGAGACTTTACATTTTGGTATTAACCTGGATTGAGTTGGAACACATTCTTCTTAGTAAAATATCACAAGAACAGAGAAGCGAGAATCCAATGTACTCAACTCTAATATGAAGGCAGTAGATGAGCTAATACAAGCTGGAGGGTAGGGGAATGAGGAATCGAGGAGAGAGAAGGATGGAGAAGGAGGGGTCATGGTGTATAACACACCTCTTGGGGGCAGGTCATCATTACAAGAGGGACTTTACCTAACCAACGCAATCAGTGTAACCTAATTCTTTGTACCCTCAATGAGTCCCAAACAACAAAAAAAATAAAATAACAAAAAAATTATTCTGTTTGTAATTGGTTATCTCTTACCATGTCAAGATAGCAAGGTTTCCCATGTATCCCGCCATTCATTGGTGGCATAGGAAACACTACCAATGAATGGCATCAATAGATGTTCATTTAACAAATGTGTGATCAATTAGGGACAGTCAAGTTTCAGGTCAGATATAAGTAAACATTTTTCAAATGACCGTTGCTTTATAATTTGGACCTATGATGCTAAGGCTGTGTAGCACTTCCTTGTGCACCTGGCATATCTTGCTCTGAGACACAGAAGGGTCTGACAGCTACCAGAGGCAATGCAGATAGGATCAGAGCTTAAATCTTCTGCCCACTACTTTTTTCAAGGCAAGTCATTTACTCTCATGTTCTTAGAAGGAGAAGTCAAAATTCGATGACCTATTTAAACACTTAGCAAATAGCCTGATGATAGACTGAGTATTGAATAATGTGAATAAAATAAAAATAGAGAAAACACAATCAACTTGGCGCAACTTTAATTTGAAGAATTATGCCTTCTGGGAGTCTCTGAAAACAGCCCAGCATTCTAGAAGCCTTCTACATTAGTACTGAACCTCCCATTGGCATTTCAGTTGGGGAAGACCCTGATTCAGACCATGTGTAGAGCTCAAGTCCTTCGAAGGAAGTGAGAGAGGAACCCATTACTAACCACATCTCACAATTTAACATGATAGTGACTCTTTTTTCTTTGCAAATATTGAAAATTGTTCTTACATGCTATCAGACTCATTAATTAATGTGACTAAAGCAATTACTTTAAAATCTTGAGAAAATGTATTAGCATACAAGGTTTTAGAAATTGTTACTAACCAAACACAAGTACTGTGCTCTTAATGTCAGATATTTGTTCTACTGTAGCTAAGATACTGTTTTGTTTCTTATTTTATTTCATCTTTGTTGAAAGAAAGCAGAAAAATCTCATTATAATGATTTGATCTCCAGTCTTATCCAATGACTTGTAACTAAAGGCAGCATTAAAAATACAAAGTAATAAGAATATTAATAGTCACTTGAAAGGCAATGTATCTAGGGATACTTTTAAAGAACAGAACTAACTATTGCCTTTAATGTTAACATAAAGCACTTATATCCTGGTAGATGTAAGTGTTCTCTGTGGGTTTGGGGAGATAAAATGCTATAATCTTGGTTGATATTAGACAGTTATTTGTGAAATACTCTTATATACTCAATAGTGAGTACTCTTAATGTTGTACAAAATGGTATTGTTATCCATCCAATTTTGAGTGTGTACCATAGATCCTGAGTGAGCTTATTTTTGATAAGGGAGTCAATAAGGGAGTCAATGTGAGATTGCATTCTGTTAACTTGCCTGCAGGCTTCCAAAGGAGATGAAGTGGATGGAATGGTTCCTTGCCTAAAAGGGAGCTACATGTTCTGCATAACCAGGACCTGGAGCTGGATCCATAAGCCTCAAATAGTGTTGAAATGTTGACTTTGTATTTGAACCAAAAGATCTCAGTTCTAGAACCTACTAGGTATACGTAATGATATGTTTGGTGTGTGGTTTCTTAGTCCTTCTAAACCTGTTTCTTTATCTGTATGATGGGAAATATAGAACACTCTCATTAGGACACTGTAAACATTATCTAAGTTAAAAATTTAGCAAGTGAATGATCATAGTATATACTTGAAAAATGTAAGTTTCTTTGACAAATATCAAGGATACCTCTACTACCATTATTGTTATCATCAAAACAAAAAAGGTTTAACTTTTATTACTTATCATTTTACCTTTCATTTTTCTTACTTTTTTTTTTTGGTATTGAGCCATAACTTGATGTGTAAAATTATTAAGAATGTGCTCATCTATAACAAGAGTTAAAGCAGGTGGCTTTATGTTGAATACAAATTTACTTACAACTAGGCTAAAAGAAACACTCAGCTAATCAGGGCCACAAGGATATAGTAAGATAATCACAGATCTTAGACCACAAATCACTCAGGCCTGGGGACTGTTTTCCAAGAAATATATTGTCCCCATGTACTGTGATAGGCCCTTCTAGGATAATAATCCACGAGTGAGTGTTTCCAAGAGTTCAAGCAAGGGCAGTTTTTAGATTATAGTCAAAGTCAGAAGTACCAGAGCCTCTTACTTTCTCTCCCTCTGGATCTAGTCTAGGAAGTGACTCTGAACAGAGTTAGAACTTTTCCAAGAAGTCTGCCAAACATCAAACACAAATTGGTTTTAATACCCTTCATTGGCATTTATTCACCTGTTTCTTTATTCACTCGTAAACTAATTGCCTGGGTTTCTATAATATTAAGTGCTTAGCATTTTATTGGGCTTTTAAGATATTCTAATAGATAGAGCCAATTCAGGCTTTTTCCTTGTAGGGGTCAAAACATTTATAGACAGATTGAGAAGGGACAATGAATTATTTTTATTATAATAAAGTGTAATGAGTGAAAGGAAAACTGTAATTGATACATGTAGAAGGGCACATCAAAGTTGACAGGAGAGGTAGAAATGTAAACGGAAGGTATGTTATGGAATAAAGTGTTTATATAAGTCGGGCAAGCAAAATCAAATTGAAGATGAATTGGGCATCAGAATAATGTTTCAAGATGAGAAAACAGTAATTTCAAATGTGCTAAAGACAAAACTTGTCATATGGCTGAAATAAAAACTGTCAGGAAAGTGGTGTGATAAACACTTTCACAGACAGGCTGTAATTTTTATAGTATCTGGTTTAATGGAATTAATAAAAAATAACTTAAATTTTAAATTGTTCTGGTAGGCATTGGGCAGTGCTTGGATTTGTGGTGGGGAAGAGTTAAAGAGAGGGCAGTGTATTCAGGAGCTCCTAGCGATATGTCAGGAAAAGATATGGCTGCTTAGGGTGGGGCCCTGAAGCAAGGAGATCATGGATTTAGAGTTCTGGCTATTCCACAGTCAGGAGTTATTTTCTCAACTGCTTTTATACACATCTTATTTGTGGTAGTTAAAAGAGAAGAAATATGTAGTTCTTGCTCTAGAGAAAGTAGAATAAAGAAGGGTAAGGAGAGAGAGGGAAAGGAAGGGAAGGGAAGTGAAGGAAGAGAAAAGAAGAGAACATGAGTATAAAATTGTACAGTCTGACAGTTAAAGTCAGCAGGGAAAAGTGGTATGTTGATTTTCTGAAAGCAAATTCATCCAAAGCCCATTTAATGAACATTCAAGTTTTCTTACTACTACCACTACTATTTTGCACCTTTAACAAGTTCTTCAATGTATTATCATCTCTACTCTCTTTACTCATCAATTAACTGGGTTATAGTTTTAACTCTATTTTACAAATGAAAACATTGAGACAAGAGGTTAAGGACATCTTGATTAAGGTCACTGAAGCAGGACTTAGTGAAATTTGAATTTGGTCTCACTGACTTCTGAGTCCATGCTTTTAGTAGATTAACAAAGGTGACCCAAAACCTGATAAAGAACATTTCCCGACAAAAAAATTGCCATAAAACAGCAGTACAAAAGCAAGGAAAAGAGACTGTGGCTAATGGTGTTAAAGCATGGTGTTTTTTCTTTGTAAAGAAAAAGACATTACATACCTAGAAATGAGACTTAGAGCCAATGACATTATTTTAACTGATGGGGACTTTTAAAACCAAGTTTTTTTTTTTTTTATTGTTAAATCATAGCTGTGTACATTAGTGTAATCAAGGGGTACAATGTGCTGGTTTCATATACAATCTGAAATATTCTCATCAAACTGTCCAATGTAGCCTTCATGGCATAACACTTTAAAAATGAATG
>CAUYPK010124249.1:0-16220 GCA_963574355.1 Loris lydekkerianus | reverse complement strand
TTGCTTATACGTTTGAGTTCTCTGTGGATTCTGGTTATTAAACCTTTGTTGGAGACATAACCCGCAAATATCTTCTCCCATTCTGAGGGCTGTTTGCTTGCTTTACTTACTGTGTTCTTGGCTGTGCAGAAACTTTTTAGTCTGATCAAGTCCCAGTAATGTATTTTTGAAGTGTTTTTTTTTTCTCTTAGCTATTTATGCATTTGCCATTCTAGGATGAGATGCAAGCTAGTATTTTTTAAATGTTACTTTTTAGATTTAAATATTTCATGGGTCTGGATTTAATATTGGTGACTGCTGTGTCATAGGTTCTATTAATTTCTTGATTTGAAGTTTCCTTTGGACCCTTTGTAACATTCGGTTTTATGGTACGATGAGTTTTGGGGCCCTGTTGTGTCTGATATAGTAACGATTATCACAGGTGCTCACACCAAACCCAGCTTCTCTACCTTCGTCTCTGTCCTTGGTGAGTATTGAACCACTTGCTACCCAGTTTACTCATCTGTAAAACTGAGGTAAGAATACTACTGTGGTTGGAAATTCTAAAGACATCTCCAGGACATTCTCACCCCTGAGTATTCAATCAAATACTAACCTAAATCCTGCTGTGAAAGGACTTTACAAATGGAAATAAGGTTAAATTATCAACTGACATTTAGGTAGGGAGATTATTCTGGATTATTTAAGTGGGTTTGAAGTCATTACAAATACTCTAAAAAGCAGGGGAGAATGGTAGAAGAATTAAAGAGATTTGACTGAAGCAGGAAGCAGAAAAAAGATGTTGTTAAAAAAAAAAAAAAAAAAAAGTCACAGAGATGGCGTGGGTAGGAAGGTCTTGACTCCATGGTCGCTGGGTTTAAATGGAGAAAGAAATGTGGGCAGTGTCTACAAGCTGAGAATGATGCCTGGCTGGTAGATGGGAAAGAAATGGTGACTTCAGTCCTACAATAAGAAAGAAGTCAATGAATTCCACCAACAATCTGATGGGACTTAGAAGTAAATTCTTCCCAGGCCTCCGGTAAGGAACACAGCTCTGAAAATACCTTGATTTTAGGCAGGCAAAAACCTTGATGGACGTAACAGCTACAAAAAATAGTGAAATAGTGAGTTTGTTTTGTTCTAAGCCACTAAATGTGAAGTAATTTGGCAAGATAGTAATATAAAAGGAAGACAAAGGCATACATGAAAGGATTGTTATGCACAGTAAATGAGTTTATTTGTGTAAAACACTACAGACAGTACCCAGCAAGTATTAAGTGATAAATAAACTCTTACTTTGGCTACTCCCTATATTATTTCACCCAAATAAAAACTTACTTATTGTGATTTTATAGTTCATATCAGTATTTTTATGCCAATGTTTTCTCATTGTAATTCATTGTCTTTGTTATCTAGACTAAGAGACAGTCCTACAGTTTTCATCTACATCACTGGTTCTATTTTAATTCAAAAATGGGCATGAGATTTTAAGAACTTTTTAATTGTCCTTATATCATAATGTTGTCACATTATAAACAGCTCTTTCTCTGCCTCTCATAATCTTTCTCATCTTCATTTTTCCAAATAACTTTTCATTTAAATATATTATATCATCTTATCTTTCATGTATGTTTTCAGGTCAGTATTTCCTTAAATTTTTTAGAATATATGAGAATATATATATTTGTTATTTATTTTCATTGCTCTTTCCATTCTTATATTGATTATGTTTCATTGATTTTAATATAAAATTCCATTACTATTCATTTGTTAATCCTAAAAGGGAAAGAGATGAAGATTGGTTTAGGCTTTGACACAGAGTGGGTAAATTATTGCTGCTATTGTAATTATTTGAATCAAAAATGAATCTGGCTTGTAATATATGCATGCTCAAATCTCTGTTAAGGTTCATTTATCTAAGATGATTTTGCTGAAATTAAAAGGCTTTCTTTTCTCAGTGATAGACATTTTTTGCTGAAATGTTAGAAAAAGTCTGCCTTCTCTCCTTTTCAGAAACAGTGTGTGAGCCACTGTAACCTGCAACATTTCAACATTTTTGTCTCTTCTTTTCTCCGTAATGAACAGCACATCCAAACACATCCCTGGATGCCCAGGTAAGACCTGAAATGGAAATGAATGGAAACTAGAGTGCACAATGCTGTCACATTCCTGAAAGAAACATCAGCAATCTACTCCTGCAAGGTGTGTGCATTCATGTTTTGAGTGGAGGAAAAAAAAAATAGATATTTCCCCTTTCTAGTCAGAGAAGATGCTTTTTCTCTGACAATGGGAGGAAATCTACCATCATCTTTTAACAACTTTTTATTTTTTGCTTTGTATTCTATCCCTGCTGTGGTTAGTGACATTTCTATCAGAAGCCAGTAGCCTGAAATAGCAGTCACTATTGCAAGTTGTAAGAAGACTGTCTTTAATTTTGCTATATATTTCATCAAACCAATAAGTAGCCGAAAATCATCTAAGATTCTGGCAATAGATTGACTGCTGGTCTTTCCTTTGGATGCTGAAAGTTTTGGAATTATTTTCTATTTTTCACTTGTATTTAAATAATTTTGTGAAAACTAGAAAATGCTATGTCTGGTGACATCTTAAATTCTAATTTTCACATTTTCATTTTTATGATCACCAAATATACCAACTAATCTTTCCATGTATTTTCAATTACTTGGTCATATGGAGAAGTCATTTTTGAAAAACTGTTGTGTGGAGATACACTTTTCAGGGTATAAGTTTCATAGTGAATAAAACAGCATAACCGGATAGCTCATAATATGGAGATATACAGACTGTCTTATTTTAGCGATTTTTTCTCAGTGCAATGCAATCATGTCTAGAGAATTCTGTATGCAGACTGGAAGACTACATGTTATTAAACCCATTTTGCACAATTGACATCAAGAAGTCTTAAATGTTTGGGGTTTATTTTAAGCAAGTCACAAAGATATTTCTTACTCAACTTCTCAGCTCTTGTTATTGTTTTTCCATCTTATTCTTCTGAAAATAATTGACTTTTATGCATTCTTTCATCTTTTTAAAAGCTCAAAGAAGGCCTTGGAGCAGAAGCAAACGAGGCCAAAAAAAAGGCTTCAAGGGGAAAATGAAACACAATTTGAAACTGTTTTGCAGAGCTGGGAGCTGCTGAAACAGAGAGTGTGCTCAGACTTTTGGACAGCAACCTGGGATGCAGCCTGACTTCAGGGATTGCCCTGGGGGAGCTGTAAGCAGCAAAGCACTCACTAGGTCAACCCAGGCCAGAGAAGTGTAGAGATCTATCTCTGTTAGTGCAGAGCTATAATTTGGTTAGCCATCACGCCCTTTCACTAAGACCTCTTATGCATACAGTTACTTTCCTTGTTTAGCATTGTTCCTCTCTCTAAAACCAAAAACAAAGAAACAGACGGTACATCAGAGGTTTGATAGGGAGAAACTGTGCAGGGCTATCCACATCTCTTTTCTCAGCTCATAGCTAATCTAGTCCAAAACCACAGCTAAAATTTTATATATAGATACGAAAGGGTTATTAATCATATGATTAATTAATGTGCATTAATTAGAGAAATTATTAGACAGCTAAGCAGATTCTCTCATGCCCATAGAACATGATCTTTTTATCTGTTGATAAGCAACAAACTACTGAATACAGTGTTTTCAGCAGTAGCCATTTTCATCTGTCTCACTGTTTTGGAGTCATTATTAGAGCTGGGCTTGACTGGGGGACTCTTCTCTTTCTTGCAGCATCAGCTCCCCAGTAGTGGTATGTAGCTGCCTCTAGACTGATATGGATGATTCACGAAGGCTTTGTGCAACATTATGTCTGGCACCTTAGGTGAGAAAGACTGGAGGGGAGTTCAACTGGACATCTTCTCTTCTCTAATTTAGGGCCTCTCATTCTGTTCTCTCCAGCAAAACAGCTAGAAAACTTACATGGCAACTCAGAGTTTCCAGAGGCTATAGTAGAAGTTGCTAGACTTCTTAAAGCTTAACAGAGTGTTACATTTATTGGCTAAAGTAGTCTTGAGTCAGCATGAATTCTAGGGGAGGAGGAATATACTCTTCCTTGCAATGAAAGGGGAATACATTTTCACTGCTTAATAACAATACGTGGACTATTTAATGTCCTTCAGTTGAGTTTCCGTGTGTGCATTAATCTCAATAGTACTTATCACAATGCCACTTGGCAGGCAGGAATTCACACTTTAATGTAGTTACCACTTATCCCCTTTCCTGTGTGCCTGTATGCATGAGCAAGCATGTTTCTGTCTATCATCTATCCCTCTTTTACTGTCTATCTCTGTATCCATATCATTTATGTTAAAGAATGTATTTGAGGCTCTGTGTCCGTAGCTTAGTGGTTAGGGAACCAACCACATGCACTGGGGCTGGCAGGTTCAAAACCAGGCCTGCTAAACAACAATGACAACAACAACAACAACACCAACAACAACAAGTAGCTGGGCATTGTGGCAGGCGCTTGTAGTCCCAGCTACTTGGGAGACTGAGGCAAGAGAATTGATTAAGCCTAAGAGTTTGAGGTTGCTGTGAGCTGTGATGCTACAGCCCTCTACCGAGGGCAACATGGTGAGACTCTGACCCCCTCGCCGAAAAAAGAAAAAAAAAGGAATGTATTTGAGGCGGCTAGCATCCCTTCGCTAAGTATATTAAAGTGGTATGTGGTAAGGATTGAAAATAAGCATGAATTGAAGAAAATAACTTTTCTCTCTAGAAAACAATGAAGGATAAGGAGCTACATATGCAAGAGTGGGTTAACCAAGTTTTTATTATTATTATTATTATGATTTGTTTGTTTTTAGAAATATAAATAAAGCACATACTGCCACAATGAGTGAAAAACTGAGACTCAACTTATCTAACCCATCATTTGTTTTATCCTAAGCATAAGACATTCAAGGGGAAGGGTGGCAAAATAAGAGGTAGTGAGTGGAATTGAAAGCAGTAGGTCCTGGTAAAGAAAGGACAGCTGCATGGTATTCCTATGTGTTTATACCTGATTATCATAAAAATAGAATCACACAAAGGGAGGAAGGAGGGAGGGAGGCAGGGAAGACTGCAAGAAAAAGAAAAGAAAAGAAGAAAGAAAAGAAAAAGGAAATTTAACAAAAGAAAATGAGAAATAAAGAGGTGGAAGAAGGAAACATTCCTGTTACTGTCTTCATTTCAGACAAGAATTATTTGTTTCATACCAATTAGGCAGCAACCCAAAATAAGCCTTTATTTCTGGGTAATTATTTTAAGTTATTTTTAACTACTAGCAGAGATGAATGGGGGGGTCATTTCATCACTTTTTAGTACTTGACTCAATGTTGGTAACTGTGCCTTTATTAAACCCAGGTTAAATTAAAATATATATATATATATACTTATTCTAAATATTTAAACAGGTTGGGATGCAATGAATAGATCACATACATTGACTGTCTCTCTCTCTCCATATGTCTGTATCTATATATGTATTTGTAAACATCTTCTAAGTAAAGAGTTGAAATTTTAATATAATTAGATTTGAGTGACTGGTAATGAAAGTACTTTTGATTGTCTCAAGAACTAATTACAAACTTGGTTGACAGGAAGGTTACCTGATAGATATCAGGCCTATTTAGAATTAGTAATTTTTCACAATGCAGTTTCTCATATTCAACACAATGTTCGAAGCCATCATTGCCCTACAACCTAACCCTGCCCATTTGTCTAGCGTGCATTGGGACTTGCTTCCAAATCTTGTTTTTAGGAATCTATAGTGAGAATGCCATAATTTAAAAAGGCTATTTTCTGAAATAGAATATAATGTAAAACATGTACAGATACATTTTAGGTACACACCTTTCAAAATTTCATGCAAATCTAAAAATGCAACTTCACAAAGATTATGTGTAAGACTGTATGAATGAGTAATAGACATGATTTCTGGAAAGCGATTATCACATTCCCATGACCTTGAATTTTATTTCTGTTATGTCAGTTTCTGCAATTGGTTATAGTTTTAATATACATATTTAAATAGCCCATATTTAAAACTATCACATTATAATAGCTCTATATAAATGTTATTAGTTACTGCAGCATTTTAATTTATGTGTGTCTGTGTGTGTATATATGTAATACATATGTGTATATCTATGTACATATATATATTTTTACAGTTCACCCTTGAACAACATGGGTTTGACCTGTATGGCTCCACTTGTACAGGTCTTTTTTTAATAAGTATACTTGAGCATCTGTATCCACGGGTTCCACAATCAAAGGCAGATAATAAATACAGTGTCCTTGGAGTGTGAAACCCGGGTCTGGTGAGGGCCAACTCATCACATACCCTGGTTTTACAGGGTGGACTGCAGGACTTGACAGATGTCATTTCTGGTATACGTGGGAAGTCCTGGGACAAATCCCAAAGAATAACCACATATATGTACACATGTGCACACATGTCACTATACATGCATGTATTTGTAATTGTCAAAAATTCCTTGAGAGGCCTCTCAAGGAGAGATTTATTAGTGCTGTGTTATTACATGCATATCAGCCTAAAGCAATCCGTATCGTATATAGTGAAGAACATGAAACAAGACAAAAGAGACTTTATTCATACAGCTTTTTCATTCTATTAAAGCTATTCCTGGAGAGCAAGGTTTCTGCTTCATTATTACTCACTATTACTTAGAAACTTCTGATTTTTTAATTTTTTTTGCTACTTCAGACAAAAATAATCTTTCCCTAAATTCCCTGGCACTAGAATACAAGAAATAAACTTTATATAGGATATTTTAGAAACCATTTGGGCATGCTAATCACCACCAACCACTAATTACAAAAGAGATTGAATATCACTGTATTCAAAGTTTTGCTACAACAGCGTCTATGCCAGAACATTCTGAATTAAATTTTAAGGTAATTGAAGTTCTTTTCATTCCTCTTAATGTCTATAGCTAACTAACTTTCAAAATTTAAATATATGTGGGAGAAAAGATATGCAGATGGCTTTATTACAAATAAACATGGAAATTAAATTGTCATATAATAAAAATTTCAAGATATTTAAATTAGTGTTTAAAATAAATCCATGCATATATACTTTGACAGATAACATAGTACTTTTAACCATTTGTATTCATTTTGTGCATATTACAGTTCAAATGCTATACTGGGCCAGGGCTAAGAGTTCAATATTTAACATATACACTCAGTAACAAACAGTTTATAGGATTTCCTGAAAGACAAAGTAAATTGCCTGTATTCCTAGAACTCTCAGAGGCCCAGACAGGTGGATTGCATAAGGTTGGGAGTTCAAGACCAGACTGAGCAAGAATAAGACTCCATCTATACTAACTTGCAGAAGAATTAGCTGGGTGTGGTAGGGCACACCTGTAGAGCTACATGGGAGGTTGAGGCAGGAGGATCTCTTGAGCCCAGGAGTTCGAGGTTGCAGTGAGCTAAGATGATGCCATTACCCCTCTACCCAGGGTGACAGAGTGAGACCATGTCTCAGAAAAGAAAAAGTAAATCATAATTTAGATGAAAGGATGCTCTATTGTGAAGAAAAAATTTTCTTTTTTTTTTTTAATTATTTTTTTTTATTTATTTATTTTTTTTAATTGAAAATTTTTTTTTTATTGTTGCAGATTCATCAAGGGTACAAGAAACCAGGTTATACTGATTGCATTTGTTATTTTTTAGTTCCAAAACATGCTATAAATGTCTACAGGTTAAATCAAATATCAAATCTAAAATTTTTTAAATACCTCAGTAATTCTCTCAAAATCAGAAAATATTTTAATTATCCTTTAATCAAATATCACGTATAATGCATAAATCACTCTACATTATTCTTAACACATAAAAATACAATTATTAGTTCAAGTAGCAGTCTATTTCAGACCCTTCAGGTATCTACATGACTAATTTTTACTTATACAATGAACTGAAACCAGTTGCTTATCATACTCAGGTGCTTCAGGTAGGAAGATTCCAGTAATACAATTTTTCTGTCTATCTCACATTCAGGTAATCTTTTTTTATTATTAATTATTAGGGGTATATAATACTTAAAAAGATATATATCTTTATAAAGTACATGTGATGTTTGGATACAGGCATACAATGTTAATTAATCAAATCAGGGTAATTGTGCTATCCATCATCTCAAGCATTGATCATTTTTTCATGTTTGGAACACTCCAATTCCATACTGTAGCTTTTGAAATTCTATCCTAACTTATTATTGATTATAGTCACTTCGTTGTGCTGTCAGATATTGTTCATTCTATCCAACTAACTACATTCCTTCACCCATTGACCAGCCTTCCTTTTTTGGTCCTTCCACTCTACCCTTCTCAGCCTCTGGTAACCATCATTCTCCTCTCTGTCTCCATAAAATCAATGTTCTTAATATTTAGCTCTCACGTATGAAGGAAAACATGTAATATTGTTCTTGTTTCACTTAACATCATGTTCTGTAGTTCCGTCCATGTTGTTGCGATTTTTGTGGCTATAAAATATCTCATTACGAATATGTACCACAATGTCTTTCCTCATTCATTCATTGAGAAATCTAACAGCAATTCTATCTACACTTAACTACAGCCCCCTCTGCTTTTAAACTTTTTGTTGTTTCCATGTGTATTTTTTTGTTCTATCTATCTCTTGAAAAGTTGTAGTTGTTTTTGATAGATTCATCTTTTAGTCTTCCTACTCAGAATATGAGTGGTTTGCATACTGCCACTAGAGCAATAGATCATTCTGGGTTTGTGTCCTTACTATTCTTAGTGAGTTGCAAACCTTCAGATGAGTTCCCGTTGTTCGTGAACGTCCTTTACTTTCAGATTGAAGAACTTCTTTTAGCATTTCTTGAATGACATGTCTGGTGTTGATGAAATCGCTTGGCTTTTATTTGTCTGAGAAAGTCAGACACCTTCATATCTGAAGATATTTTTGTAGGATATAATATTCTAGAGTTGAGGTTTTCTTCCTGCAGCCCATTGAATATGTCATGCCGCTGTCTCCTGGCCTGTAAGTTTTCAACTGAGAAAACTGCTGCCAGACATCATGGGACGCACATGTTTCTTTCTTTCTTTTTTTCCTTTTTGTTTTGTTTTGTTTGTTTTTTCGTTTTGCTTAAAACTGTCTTTTATCTATGAGCTTCGGGAGCTTTATTATCAAATGCCTTGAGGTAATCATATTTGCGTTAGATCTGCTCAGTATTCTGTGACCTTTTTGTGCCTGAATACTGATATCTTTCTCTAGGTTTGGAAAGTCTCTGTTATTATTTAGTAGAATAAACCTTGTAACCAAATCTCTTTCTACCCACTCTTTAAAGACAATAACTCTTAGATTTTCCCTTTGGAGGTTATTTCTAGAACTTGTGGTGTGCGTCATTCTTTTTTGTTCATGTTTCTTTTTCTCTGTGTATTTTCAAATAATCTGTCTTCAAGTGAATTCTTTCTTTTGCTTGGTGAATTCTGCTGCTGTGAGACTCTGATGCATTTCTCAATTTGTCAAATGAATTCTTCAGCTGAAGAATTTCTGCTTGTTTTTTTTTTTTAGTATTTCAATCTCTTTGTTGATCTCTAATAGGCTTCTGACTTTCTTCTCTATGTTATTTTGAAGTTCACTAAGCTTCTATAGGACAGTTATTTTGAATCCTGGTCTGAAAGATCACATATCTCCATCACCCTTGGATTGGTCACTGGTGCCTTATTTGTTTTGTTTCATGATGTCACGTTTTCCCGGATGGTCTTCCTGCTTGTGGATGTTTGTCAATATCGGAGCATTGAAGAGTTGGGTATTTATTGCAATCCCCTCAGTCTGAGCTTCTGTGAACCTGTCTTTCATGAGAAGACTTTCCGGATATACAAAAGGATTGAGTGTTGTGGTCTAAGTCTTTGGTCGCTACTGCTGTATCAGCACTGGAGTGCCCCAAGCTCAGTAATTCTTTGATTCTCGAAGACTCCTGTTGGTACGGCCTACGTGGGATTGTGTAAAATACAGGAGAATTCCCTGGATTACCTGGCAATTTTTCTTATTTTCTTCCTTCACTCTTTGTGCTGGGCTGCTGGAGTTAGGTAAAGAATGATGTGGGCCCTCTCTCTTGGCCACCAGTGGCAGACCATGCCTGGAGCCAACTCAGTCCCACCAAAACTTGTTGACTTTTATATGGCTACCTGTGGTGTTTAATCAAAGCCCAAGGTTCTTTAGTCAGCAGGTGGCTAATTCTGCCAGAACTGGGTTCTTCCCTTTGGAGCAGGAAGTTTCCTTCTGGCCTAAGGTATGTCTAGAAATGCTGTCCAAATACTAACATCTGGACTCAAGGGCCTCAAGATTCTGCTTGATTCTTTATTTTGGTATAGCTGAGGTGGTACCCAAGTTGAAAAACAAAATCCTCTGACTTATTCACTTTCCTTTCTCCAGGTGGAAGATGACTTTCACTGAACTGCACTGCCTGGACTTGGGGGACGGATGACACAGGTACCAGCTTGGCCAGCATTGCTAGTGTCTCACTGGGCCACATGCATCCCAAGTGCACTGGCTCTGATCCAGCACAGTCATAGAAATTGCCCAAGTCTGAAGTCTTTTTGGCCTGAATGCCTTGTGAAGTTAGTCCAGGCCCAAGGTTGCTTTTTGTTATACTTTGATAGGGTTAGCCATAACTTGAGTTTCAAGGGATAAGACTTCCCTCTGGTAGGACTGGTCTAAATGCTCCCTTTGTGGGCACCAGGGTTATTCTGCCCTGTGTGCTGTGCTCTCCTGTGACAAGGCAGCCCTGAGTGCCAGTGCAAAGTCCCACAGTCACTTCAATTCCCTCCCATGGGCACACAGATTCTCTCCACTTGGAATGCAGGTGTGACACTCCCAGGGGGTAGGGAAGGGGTGGTGTACAAAATGCCAGTTTTTCTTTTCTACCCTCTTCAGTGCCTCTTTCCTTGATTTAATGGTGCAACCAGACACTGTGATCACTAACCTGATATTTTTGGTTCTTCAGAAGGTTCTTGCTTGCCTGGAGAGTTATTGATTAGTGTTAATAAAGAAGGACAATCACTGGAGGTTTCTATTCAGCTATCTTGTTTTTGTTTGTTTGATTGTTTTTTGTTTTTTAATTTGTCTCCTTCGCTGGACTAAAATTTCCACAAAGGTGGAGATTTTGTTTTTTTAACTGCTATTTTTGAAGGATTTATAACTGATCTTCCCCCATAAAAAATTGTTCCATAAATATTGGAGCATAGATGAACAAATACAGTCTAATAGACACAATGTAGGGTGCGGTGGATGCTGTTGACTAATCAGCACGTTAGCCTTGGGATACCTGATTTCATAGGTAGCTCCAGACAGTTTCGAACTTGCTGACTGCTTCTTAACTAAAAGTTCTACATCTGTCTCTCTTTTCTGCCCAAGGTCTTTCTCCATCACCAAGTAAACTTACTCTCTCCGCTGTAAGATGTAAGGCTACTAGTGGTGTGGTAGAGTCGCAGCTCCTTGGGACAACCCTCAATAATACAAGAGTTAGTAGATAACCCGCACTCTGGTAAGACAATCCTGGGGTTTGTTCCAAGGCTTTCTCAGAAAGCCCTCAGGTCACAGAAAGACTGAGCCTCATTTGTCCTCAGGTGTAACTAGTACAGTTTTGTATTGTCTTTTCCCTGTCCCCCTGTCCACTCTTCCTTACTTATGCTTCTCAGTGCTGCACTTGGAAGAAACCTCAACTATGAACATGCAGGTCATCACTGATGATATTTCTTTGAGGGAATGCTTATTATTACATCAATTTGATTTTAATGGGTAGTTACATAAGAATTAATTTTCCTTATTTTGTAATATGTCTGAAAAAAAAATGTTGGAGTCATCAAAAATGCACATTAAAATGGGTTTACTTCACCAATACTTAAAAGTGTGAATAAACTTCAAATATATTTTGTACAGAAATATCTATTTCTCCTTATGCTCTACATCAGTGACTATAACTCTGATAGTTCCAATCGCCCTCCTAATTTTAATCTGGAGAGCACAATGCATCATATATACACATTTTAGGTTATATGATTTCATAGTTGATAATGCCATTTGGAAAATGATATAGTATTTTATCACATTTCAAGATAAATATCTAAAACATAAAGAGTGAGATTTTTAATCTTGCATGTTTCTTAGAAACAAAATTTTCAGACTTTTTGTATGAAGCTGCCAAATATTATATTGAGTACCCCTTGTTTTCCAGTAAATTTTCAACTACATCCATTTTTAAAGCACCTCTTCTGGAAAGGATAAAGTTTAAAAATGAAGATGAAATTTGGAATAACTCATTTTGTCTTGGAAGAAGTTCAAAACTGGCCTATGTTTTTACATTATTCATAACTTGGTGGTCCATTTTGATGCTGATATATTTATTTTGTGTGATTTTTATAACATAATGTAAAAGGGATCTATACTTTTTATTATTTAAAAGTATTATTAGATAACCCATACGATGAAAAAGTGAAAAAAAAGAGAGATTCTACATTTGACAAGAGGCTTCTGTCCAAACGTAGGCATGTGCTATATCCAACTGTATTATAAAAATCACTATGCCTGGGTGGGTCCTGTGGCTCAAAGGAGTAGGGTGCCGGCCCCATATGCCGGAGGTGGCAGGTTCAAACCCAGCCCTGGCCAAAAACTGAAAAAAAAAAAAAAAAAAAAATCACTATGCCTTGTGGCTAAATCAAACTGCCAAAATGTGTTTATTGGTGTTACTGTAAAATTTCATACAACATTGCTTGAAAAAAAAACAGAGTTTATTTCATTTTTACATAATAGGTGTACATTAATAATCAATATTTATAAGACAACTCTGTTCTACATGGACATTCAACGACTGATTTCTTCTATCATGTTGCAACCACATCCTATAAAACATCCTCATTGTCTCAAGGATTGTAGTGAAATCAGTGTGGAGTCTAACTATTCTGTCCGTGGAAAGGTGTCAGACCACCATGGTAAGGAATAAGTACAGAAGTGAGAAATATTCTGCTTACATTTCATTGACAATCACTTCATCATACAGAGGCATCTCAATGTAAGGGAGTGGGAAATACATTAGCGGAAAGAAGGGAAGATGAAGTTTGGGAGAACACTGGCTATTCCCTACACAAATCTGAGGGGTTATTCAATAATAGGCACAAAAGCATTACATTTCAGAAATCTTGAGATTGGCATATGTTTAAAGGACTACACACACACACACACACACACACATATATATATAGTTCATCCCCATCATGCTTTCTTAAATTTGACCAGCTTTTCTTTGAAAAAAAATTTTGATTCTTAATATAAACAAATCAAATCTACTATATGGCATATTTTATCAAATATTTATGTAAAGCAATTGGAAACCTGTTGCTAGGGTTTGAATGGGTCCCTTCTAAAATCCAGAAGTTGAGTATTAGAAGGCTGCCAGATAGCATTAACAGGTGTAGCCTGTAAGAGGTGATTAGGTCATGAGGCCTACTCCTGTTAAATGGAAGCCAGGTCTTTTTAAGAGGCACTTCAGGCAGGCTTCAGCTCTCTTGCTCTTCTGCCTTTTGCCATGTGGAGTGAGGGAGAAAGAGTCTCTCACTCTGGAAGATGCAGCAGCAAGGCACCATTTTGGAAGGAGAGAACAGGCCTCACCAGAAAACCAACCTGTTGGTGACTTGCTCTTAAACTTCCCAACCTCCAGAATTGTGAGAAAATTAATTCCTATTTTTTATAAATTACCCAGCTTTAGATATTTTGTTATAGCAGCACAGACTAAGATACCTGCCATATTTAAAGAAATTTAAAGTATTCCATGGAAGGAAGTCAAAGAACTGCATGAGGATGGAATTATTTCAGAGTTATTAGAGAGTATTTTTGATTCATAACATTGCTATGTGTTTGCAAAGGCTGAAGTGTAAAGATTAGAATTATTGCACACATTCTTCCCTGGTGGTAAAATTATAGGCAGAATGACACTGAGCACACGGGCAAAGATCACTTCATTTAGCAGTGAGCTTATGTGTACATTAGTAACTAACAAGCAAATAAAAATCCCCAGACTCTCACAATTACTAGCATTTAGAGAGTTGAAAATATCAGCCATTGTTATTTTCTAACACAATATATAGTTGGAGAAATTGATTAGCAAAACACAGCTTCAATTTTGTTAGAAACAGGGTGGCGCCCGTGGCTCAAGGAGTAGGGCAAAACTGCAATTTTGTTAGAAACAACTACTTGGTTTAGTCATTTTCATACTCTTTAAATATTTCTCTATAATTATAATTATTATTGAATAATCGTTGCCTCAGTCTTTAGTTTCAGAAAGATCAAGCTTTTTTACATTGTTCTATTATACAGAGATTGAAAACTATATGTTTAAAGGGATGATTTGTGAATGAGATTACAGCAATAATTTTACAAAACAGAGAGCTACAGTTAGTTAACTCGATAATGGTTTTACTAGTTTGGTGAAATAATTGCAACAGTACTGATTTTTCAAATAAGCAGACTACTGACAATAACATGAAAAATATGAGGGTGTTTATCTAGTTGATTCACTGTAGGCTGTATTATGTATTATTCTTTCTCTTCTGTATTATTTATTCATGATTCTTCTTTCTTTTTTTTTTTTTTTTTCTTTTTCTCTTCATGGTTGTGTGTGTGTGTGGGGGGGGGTGAGGAGGTTGCATCTACTTTCCACTGACTTTTGCCTTGGCTGGGTCACTTTTTTGACCGGTGGTATGTGGGCAGAATTTGCCGGGACTATGCAAAGATTTTCAGACATTGTAAAGTTCCACTCGTCACTCCTATGTTTATCTGTCTTCCAAAAAGAGAACAAGTGTCTTGTAAGATATTCCCCCTTCACCCTGGTTCCCAATGTGGGGAGACACGTGGAGCAGTCCTGCATCCTACATCAAAATTCAGCAATGTTGACGGAGATCAGTAGGACTTTAATCTCTGTCAAAGCTACAGCAAACCCTTAAATACTGAAGCAACAAGTAAATGCAAAGTGTTGTAACCCACAGTTTGGTGAGTGAATATTATGCAGAGTTTTTACATAATCCGACTAATATAGGAATGGGTGCCAAATATGGGATGCTGCCACAACCAAACCTAACATATGCGGCAGTGATACTGGAGATGTGTGCTTGTCAGAAATTAGGCTGTTGCTATACAGTTAAAAAAAAAAAAAAAAAAAAAAATCAACCTATGTTTAATAGTAGAAGAAAATTTGATCAAACAGTAAATTGAAATAACTTGGGGATAGAAATTTCCTAATAATTCTTAAATTGAGCTGAAGCGACATGTGGTAGTTCTGAGCAGAAACATGAAGAGGCATTGCATATTTATCTTTACCTCTTGCATTCTTCCCTCCTTGATGTAAACCCCACGTCCCAGATGAGAGCTGCTCGCTTAATCCCAGAATGAGGAGACACGTGTAACCTATTTAATCTTAACACTCAGCTTGAGGCCAATCCCTGCTGCAGTTAGCAGATACAACCTCAGTATATCACAGTATCACGAGATAGAAAAGAAGCCAAAAATGCATAGGTCTATGAGCAATGAATAAACATTAGTTTTGTAGCCTACTAAGTTTCAGTGTTATCTGTCATGCAGCACTATCAAAACAAACCCTGTTGAAAATTTTACCCAGGCACCCTCACTTGTTACCACATATACTGGAGTATAAGCCGACCCGAGTATAAGCCGACCCCCTTAATTTTACCCTAAAAACTGGGAAAACTTAGTGACTCGAGTATAAGCCAAGGTGGAAAATGCAGCAGCCACTGGTAAATTTCAAAAACAAAAATATATACCCAAAACAATTACAAATTGAGGAATCAGTAGGTCAAATGCTTTACAATATTTATTGCTAAAGAAAAACTGTAAACTAGCAGCAACAACTTTAAAACTTTAAATAAAGTGCAGGTAAACTTAATTTTTTTTATACATTTAAACACATGATTACATTTACAACACATGATTGTTTGATTTACTGTGTACCATTAACATACGACATTAACCCATAGTATTCAATGGCAACTTTAATAAAGTGAACAAACCATTTAGACAGTAAAGCATTGTAAATAAATGGTTAAAAATCCTGAATCCTTATACTCCAAAACCCCTGATTATAAGGATTCAGGATTTATAAACATTTATTTACAAGATTTTACTGCCTTAAATGGGGTTTTCACTTAATTAAATGTGCCATTAAATAT